>JAJEKB010024602.1:0-30624 GCA_022393335.1 Macrotrachela quadricornifera | reverse complement strand
TTATTGACCATTTTTTTTCGAGAACCGCTATTTATTTTTCCTATGTGCCGAACGAAGTATACACGTTTTCAGCAAGAGACAGGACTACCTTCGACAAAATTATTGGTGCGGAATTCGAGATTTGATACATTCCAGTATCTTAAAGGTACATGTTTCATCCATTGTTTTTCAAAATACAGGGTGATCCAAAAGCCATGTTACCCAAAAAAAAAGATAATTTTTTCATCAATGACAGAGATATGTTCAAGCTTTATATTCATACAGATATGTGTAGCGAGGTTCTTTGTTAGGTATGTTGTTTTCTTTTCCTACCTGTGAAATAGTAAAATTTTCTTATTTAGGTCATTAATGGTACTTAACAAAGACTCACTCTAACCTTGTTCGTATGGATTTCAAGTGTAAATATGCGTTTACCATTGATAAAAAAATCAGCTCCTTTACTCGAACCATAAGGGAGATATTTAATTTTTTTTCGGGTAATATGACTTTTGGGCTACCCTATATATATATAAGTGAAAATACAGGTGATAATAATATGATTTAACCGTAGGTGAATACCATAGCAGCAGTAAATGAATATTATGTGTATAAGAATATCTACCGAGAAAAAAAAAGAATAGAATAGAATAACAGATCAGTACGTTAAAATACATACCAGAATAGGAAAATAAAAAGATATATTCGTGAATCATTTGATTATAATGGACGAAAATTACGACTTGTACACGGCCAGTACTCTGAATAACTGTTACTGATAAATAGTCGAAATTTACTCGAAAAAAAAATCGCTAAAACAATTCTTGCGATATTGATTTTCGCTGATTTTTTTTCGCTCAAAAGACACCATATAATATAGGACTTGAGAAGCTATAGATATCCATCTAAGATAAGACATGATCATCTATGGATACTATGATATGAATTATCCTAAATGAAAAATAAGATTAATTCAAATTACCCGAACAATATTGGCTTATTGATCCGAATTATTTTAAATGCAATTTTACATGATTTAAGGTGATCTCAGAATTGTATTCAGTATCTTACAATAGTTTTTTTATTCGCCGAAATATTTTCAGGTCTCACAGATAAGATTTCGGGCTATCGAATAATGTGATTCTATTTCATATGAAAAAGAATAAAAAGGGAGTAATGACTTGGGGAAAAAAATCTCCAACTATTTTAGCCAAGTGTCCGAATTACGCCATTTGGAGTAATTCCGATCATGACTACACAGCTTTCGGCATTTTCGCTTATACTCTTTCCATCCCATGAAATGAAAGAGAATGGGAAAAAAGGAAATGAAATTTTGATCATAATTACCCCAATAGACTCTAATCGATTATTCAGATAGATTTTTTTGGTTGATATAATTTGATTGGCTAATCATTCTATCGATCATAACTTTTACAAGACAATAGATCCACTATATCGCATACAGGTAGTTATACCAAAGAATAAGAACATATTCATTTATACATAATTAATTGAACTCTTTCAAAACTAATCATTTCTACTTATTGTAAATGAAAACTATTGATCAACATTCCATCAAATGCTCGATCGTTTAATTTCTTAAAACTTGCGTTATTTCTGCTTTTGATATAGATAAAAGTTTTTCAACAAAAACGAAAAATACAACATTTTTGACAGAAATTCCTATTAAATGATACTAAAAAACATTATATTTCGTTGAAATACTTATACAAATTGTTATATTCATTTCAATTTATAAAAAAAAAATGTTTCATGTTTAAGATAATTTTATACAGTTTATAGCTTGTACATGAGGATAATATAAAAAAGCTTTATGGTTTAAACCAAACAGGTCGTATTTTCATTTCTGATGTCTTCAATGAATAATAATAACCTCTGAATGCCACCCAGTTAACTCCTTGAGCATATTTAGTCGGATGATATCCACGTAAATATGCACCATTCAAATTTGAGGAGTGGCAATTAGAATACCACCAAGCTCCATTAAACGCTTGAGCACATGAAGCAGGTCCTACATCATTATCTTGATCTTTCGTTGAAAATTTCATATTATTGTGTACGGTCAACAATGAGTCGCCTGCATTTCCTTTAATGTATCCTCCCAGTGTTAATCGATATTTGTCTAATTCATTAGCTACTTGAACACTATAATAATGTGCAAATCGTTTTTCTCCATCAAAATCTTCCAGATCAACACGTAGTTGATAAGAATCTTGATTTGTTAACATTGATAGACGATCATTTCCCAACCAAAATTGTCGTTGAAGATCACCAAAACCTCGTTTATATTCAAGCCATGTTCGATAGAAATCTTCTTGTGGTACAAAATCGCCTCGTTTTTGAAACACTGTCCATCCACCACCATCTGTTTCCATATCACATAACACTTTGAATGGTTTTCCTATTATATTACATAAATAATGTAGAATAAGCAACAAATGAGGACAGATAAAAGACAAAAATACCTTGTCTTGGCCAAATTTCGTAGATACCAGTTGAAGCCTTTTGGTTTGAGTTCTTTGCATTGAGATAAATGGCAGCACAATCTTCCGGATAATCACTGAAGTACTTACTATCAGTTGATCTCATTCCAATGATAGCTGAGTTATTACATACTAAACCACGTGCTAAATCAATATCGACATCATATCCATACACCAGTCCATTGATGGCCACAAAAAACAAGAGAGCATGTATTGATAACATTTCTTTATACGAATTTAATAATGAATAAAGACAATGTCATTTATCGCTCATATATATACTTGTCCATTACATATGATAATGTGACTACTGCGCAGTTGTGTCAATGGCAACTTATCGCCGAAAAATAACATGACTTTAATTTGTTTTAATAAGATTTTTGTTGGAAAAAAGTTTATCGGAGTGCATATACACATTTTTTATTATCCCTTCAAATGCTCTTATCAGTATGACGTTATATTCGCGAAGAAAAATATGTAAAAGATTAATGTTTCTTTTAAAAAAGGAAGAGATAACATGAAATTTTGTTTTCGATAAAAGTGGAAAGAACGGTATGAATCCTCATCGCCGAAGTTTTTATCGCCGAAATACAGAACGCCGATTTTCGGCGATTTGCATTTCGATCATGAATTCTTTTGGTCATGTCACTTTCGTCAATCTATATTTCGACGACATCACTTTCGACCAACTACTCATCGGTGACATACGTTTTCGTTCATATGCATGACACTGAAACTATCATCAGTCATCTGCACCAGCAACATATTCTCTGTTTGTATGTATAGATTCATGTCAAGATACTGAAGTTACCGGTCGCTAGAAAGAGCATTGCACATATAAATAATTAAAGAAAGTTCGGCGATGTTTATTTCGGTGATCTGTATGTCGATGATCTCTATTTCGATGATCTTCATTTCGGCAATCTTTAATTTCGGCAATGTGCTTTTCGGCGATGAGGAATACAACCGTTCATATCCATCAACAACGATACTACCTTCTTTGGTTCCTTTCAACCAACCCATTTTTTGATGATTGTTATAGTCAGTCACATAGATATTATCCAAATAATCAACAATTAATCCTATAGACCAAGACAACTGTGATAAACTATTTCCTTCTCCTTGTTCATCAGCAAAAACAGTACCTTCTTTTGCATTATTCAGCTATTACATAACACGGCGATTTCCCAAATCCCTCAAGAGTTGTGTAAAAACCTCGACGCAAAGTACTATAGTCTCGAAGCAATCTCAAAAATTGGTCACACATAATTTTGTATTTTCTTTAAAACAAAAAGTACACAATTGAAATAGGTTTTATGTGTAGACTATAGAGCGCTTCACGTTGCATCGTGTAGTATATTTTTTTTCTAATAAAACGTATTTAGAAATGTAATTTTCTGTGGCAATCGGATCGTTGTGAAAGGGTTAATGTTTTTCTAGATTTCATTTTTTTTGAATAGCTGATTTTGTCAAGAAACTATTTTGTATGCACGAAAATAGACGGCTTTCAGTTCGAAGTCTTGATGGATGCACAACAAAAAATAGTTTTTGTGAAACGAGGTATTGTGGTACCTACAGAAAATCGCTGTTGCAACACTAATCGACGATCTTGCCCTCAATCTTTCTAGATTCTTGATTTTCTTGATTATCAGTCAAGATTATTCTAAGTCATGATATTCAGGTAAGGTTCCTTTTGAGAGGAAAAAAAATATTCTTACCGGAAGTTCAAGATGATAAGAAAATTGTCTGATTACTCTGAAGTAAAAGAACCAGGCAAAGATTACAAGATATTCAAGGATTTTTTTAAGTTCAGTCAAGAATCTTTTTCCTTTCCTCTCAGACAAATCTGGAAAGGGCTCACAGGATATATATGGTTTCTTGAAGTTCAGGGAAGCTTCTTTTTCTTTCTTTTAAGAGTATCCTTCCCCTCTTTTTTTTCGAACTTTTTAGAAAAATTTTTTCTGTTTATATGAGCTGTAGATAGACTATATGTTGGTATTTCGATCGTCGTTTAAATGATCTCAATCGGCCCTAGCATTCAATTGCTATCGAGTGCCCATTAGAAGCTTCTACCAAAAAAAATGTTTTCAAAAAATTTGTTAATATACTCAGTGGATTCTACATGAAAAGTTGTTCATAAAAATGTTGAAAAAAAATTAGATTGTTCACAAACTTATTTTTCGTTTTTCTCAAAACTAGTTTTTTCACGCAAAGGACTGAATTGTGCACTGGGTAACCTTCCTTTAACTTCGTTTGATCGAGCTGAAACTTTTACCATACATACTTTAAACTATTCTCCAGAGGTAAAACCGGCGGTTTTCATTCCTGGTATCTCCAACAGGATTTATAGGGTTCCGAAGGTCAAAAACTTGGTTTTGGAGAAAAACCTTTGCATATTTTAAAAAAAAAAAGAAAACGAGATTTTTAAAAAAGCTGAAAATGACTTCTGAGGTATGGTCGTAGGTATCTCCAAAAAATTTTTCAGCCAAATAGAACAAGGTTTGATACACAAGTCTCGATCCAAGGTGAGTGCCTATGGAAAATCAGTATGTTCCATAGAAAACCATAAAAATCGGCTTAGAAAAATTTTTCCTCGAACACGTATCTCATCATTTTAGGTGATCTGTCTACCATAAAAATTCCAACTCGATCGGACTTACCGTCTTCAAGACCTGAAAATCGTCAAAAAGACGGGAGGATACCATTAAAGAACATATGAGGAAAAAAATGGTTCTACCTGTTTAGGAGAGTTCCATCTAACATTATTTTTTTTCATGCTGAACTTCTTTCACGAGGATGCTCCTAGCGCAAGGCGCTCGAACTAAGATGAATTATTTTTTGAACATGATTTGATTAACGTAAAATTTATCTAGGTTCAGTTAACCAATAATATCAAGGGGAAGAAACTGATTTCTGGCGCTAAAAATCAAGGAAATCACTCGAAATTATTTTACTGGATGTATATGATCTTCAAGATTTCCGATGATTTCGTTGATTTCTCGTGATTTCATGATGGGAAATCAGTCTTTTGACTGAAAATCGAAATCACGAAAAACCACGAGAAATCAAGAAATCAGTTTCTTCCTCCTTGGTTGAAAATCATTAAATATGATGTATTATTTTGAAGTTTGAAAAGAATATGAATCAAAAACTTTTATTTAGAATATCATCAAAGTAGTATAATTGTACGATAATAAAAAAAAATAAACAGAATTCTATTTGGCAACGAAAAACTAGACTACAGTAAATATAGAAGTTTCGAGTATCACAAAAGACAATAACTTTGGTAGCGCGACGACAAACTATTACAGATATTATCATTTTTCATTTATTTAATCTTATGTTCTAAATACCCATTTGTTTACCTTGTTATATTGTCCTTCTAACACTATTTTATAGAAGTTAGACGGATAGTCTTTTACATCAATTATAGCCATTTTGTTGCTTATCGGTACTCTTCCCAATTCTTTATAATTGTCTGTCATACCGCTCTCATATAAATTTGTAGTTGTTAGCCATATGATAACATCTCCGACAGGATCTATAATTGTCCAGCTAATTGTTAAGTTATCATTATTTAAAGAGACATAAGGTTTAACTAATGATACTTTTCCTATCAATGGTGCTCCATCTAATTCTTGTTCAGATTCAATTGGAATGGTGACATCCATAAATCTTGCAATAGTAGGTAAAATATCAACGATACCAGGTTGAAAGTCATGAAAATAAGTATTTGTTTCTTTAATATTAGTTACTATCCAAGTTGTTCGTTCTCGATCAGACTGATAATCATGTTCATGACCTGTTTTCGGATCTCTCCCATGATCTGTTGTAACAATTAGTAACCATTCTTCATTGTAATTTTTCATTCGATATTCAATAGCTTCCCATATCTGTCCTATCTGATTATCTTTTTCAATGATAGCTTCAGTAAATTGTTCACTATCACCAAAAAAATGTCCGGCATCATCTGTGTATTGTAAATAAACCCATGAAAGATCAGGTGCATATGTTTCAATGCATTTTACAGTTTCGTTGGTTACACGTTGATCGATATGCTTGATATAGAGATCATCCGGATCGTGAGGATAAGATATATTATCTAAATCATATCCATCGAACTTATAATCAAACGTTATATTACCAGCTTCTAGTAATCCTTCACCGATAAGTTCGAGACGATTAGCTGTCCATGTTGAGAATATAGCAATCTTTCTATTAGATTCTTGTTCTTTAACTAGTCGAAAAATATTTTTATAATGATAATTCGCGGTTATATTATCATTGTCGAATACATTATGTTTATTGCCCCATGTACCGGTCAGTAGAGACATATAACCAGATGCTGACCAAGGAATCGTCTCAGTATAAGTACCATTATCACCTCCAATATAAGCTCTTGTATATTGGCCTATTTCTTGAATCTTTCTAATGTTGACAACCGAAATGTTTTCTATACTATCTGCAGGAACTCCATCAATAATAATGAATAACACTTTTTTAGTAGACTGTTGAACAATAGTCGTAGAAGTTGAAATCAAACCTTTGAAAATAAAATGACATAATCATAGTTGTTACATCACACAAACAGCCAGTGATGAATAAGACTATAAGAGGAAGCGCCAAGGGTTATTATATAGATGTACCTATAGGTCCACAAGGACCATAAAGCTAATTATAAGGAATAAAAGTAAAGGAGTATAAATAGATAAAATTGCACGGGCTCTCGCTAGTGTTGAAATACTTTTTCCTTTTGTATAAAAGTGAAGACAATACACTTTTGTCATGTTAAATATTTGTCTTATTAGATTATCTGTGTTTTACATTGACATATTCGTGCAACGCTTACCTGTATTAGTTTGATCACGTTCTGATTCTTCTTTAGATGCTCCTCTCCTTGTTCGAATGACTACATATATAACGATTCCGATAACAACAAGTATTAAAATTCCAACGAGAATTGGAATAATATATTTTTTAACAGCTTTCTTTTTGTTCGTCACTACTACATTCTTTGTTTGATTGCCTGTTGGATTATTTTCAATAAAGGATTGCGATTGAACTATTGTAGTATTGGTAGTTAATGGTAGAGAGTCATTATTGTTTTCAACGAATGATTTGTTCAGAGATCGATCTAAAAACGAATTCATCGTGATATTATAATCGATCGCTAACATATGAAGAACTCATATTTTCGATTGATGAAATTCTCTGCTACGATGAGAGCTGTTAACTACATTATGAGATGTTTTGGATAAAATAGTGCATAAGTTATCAGAAAAGAGACTTACTTGCTGGTTCTTCTTGATTTCGATTATAATCTTGTGTACCTAAAGGTACAGATTGATAAAATAGTGAGAAATACTTTTTTTTTGGAATACCATTGCTGTCGTGATATAGTGGAAATGAATTCGAAGCGGTAGACATTTTACTAAACACTAAAATAAATCAAAAGATGAAATACTACGTGCTTTATATCCTCTTTTAAGATGTGAAGTGTTCGAGTTTTGTCGACTTCAGCTTGTTCATGTCCGATACGAGTAATCTACTTGTGAGGGTGAGGATTACTCTTTTGATATGTTATGTTACTATTCTGTATTATGATAAAAATTTTGACATTTCTACTTGTCGACATTTCGAAACCTTGCGAATCTTAAATGCCATGCAATCTTTCTCTCGATCCTGCATATACGTAACATTTACTCTATCCTATATAAGACTTAATAATATGCCTATAGAAATGACAAATAAATCACGAGAACTCTCTTTTTCATTATTCCTAGATCATAATATCGTCTATTTTCACTTTGATAAAGGCGCTATTATAATTGAAATTTATCATAATGGAATGTAATCTACTACCTTTCAGTAACTATAAGTAAACTAATATCGATGATAGTAGGGAAACTATTAACCATTGTTGGACTGATGAATAACTCATGCCATTATAATCGGTTGAAGATTGAGAAAATTACAGGTTATTATATTACTTCTCCCATTTAGTTACTCACTCTAACATAATAAAAGGATAAAGAATATTCGTCCGCTCAAAAAGAGTTTCTCAAGCTATAATATTGCCAACGCACAAAGTATTCGATCGTAACAATTAACATGATCTAATAAAAATCTCTAGAAAATAGCTTGAGTAATGAGATTAGAGAGGAAAGTGACATTTTCATGATTTTGATGAAGATATTGTAAAAGGTAAACCTGAATTCCGTCGAAAAAAAACAGGAGGATAGCAGCTGTAAGGCAACTTAAATTCATTAACTAATCTACTCCACATCTGCATTTTGATTTGTTCTGAAAATTATAAGTGTAACCATGGTCTTTTATTACGATCATCAAATTTAATTTATAAATCATGATATTTCATATGCCGTGTTTTTAATCTAATCAAATAAAATTTTAAGAATGAAAACAACGAATCCTCTCTTTGTTGAATATGAAAGTTATAAACTTTTATTGAGAATATTAAAAGATTAGTGCGATCGATGTTTAGTAATAATTTGCTTTATTCATCTATTGGATGTCTCATACTTTAACAATATATTATATTTTGATTTCTAAGATTTTCTTTTGAATAAAGAATGAGTCGATATATTTTAACAGAACATTTGAAAAATAGAATTTTTTTATCAATGACGTCAGATATTAGAACAATGACATACACATGAGTCAAAAAACAGAATATATCATATCTCGTTCTACATAAACTAAACACTATAAACATGACGCTAGAATAAAGGTGAATATAAAAACATTGTGTTGTCTTAGTTTTTATCTTTATATTATTTATTTCTTAAAGAATTCAATATTCAATAACGTATTTATTGTTCACAATTATGGGTTCTGGATTTAGTACATTAACTGAAAGTATCTCCCTTGAATTTGATAAAAATGGAAGTATGGTATATCAATCAAACGAGGTAGTTTCTGGTAAAGTTAAATTATTGAATGATATAGGATTTGATTTAAAATTAAAGAATATCATTATTGAACTTGTTGGTGAGATTGTCTATATTACCTCTCGTGGTTCAGGTCAATCTAAAACGAAAGATATTCATGTTGCACCATTTTTTATCGAGCGACAAATTGTACGCACAGCTCAGCAAGCAAACAGTTTTGTTTTAGAGCCTGGCAATCATGTGTGGCCATTTAGTTTTCGTCTCACTGATTCTTTGCCTTCAACACTTGAACAGACTCGTTATCAAGGTCCATACGTTCGATATGTTGTTCGTATTCAATTGATCCGATCTGATTGGTACAAAAGAAATATTCAAAAAGCATGTTTTATTACTGTTCAATCTGTTTTATCGCCAATACCTACAATTGAAAACAAAGATGATAATAAAAATATAAAAAGTGTTTATTTGAATGTTATTCTTCAAAAGAATATTATTGTCATTGGTGAAAAGTTAATACTTTCTATCGATTTACACAATCAGAATCGAGCACAAATTACTCGTGTATCATTGAAACTCATTCAAGAACGATTATTAGGACCGGCTGGAAAGGAGACCATTACCATGCTTAAAAAAGATTTAGAAGGTATTCATAACTTTCAAGAAGAACATTTGCATGATAAATTCGAATTTCGTTTACCTGAAAAGATTGTACCTTCATGCTCATATGTGACTTCTCAATGGTCAGCTCGAAAACCAATTGTTGTACGCTACGAACTCCATGTCGAAACTCATGTAAATGGATTTTGTAATAATATTCATCTTCGACTCCCATTCACTATCATTAGTAGTGCACAGCGAATATCAGACGAGGTTTCTATGGAAATTATGAAAGTCATATAATTTTTGGAACAAAACAATGAGTATAAGACTTGAATCGGACTTTTGCCGTTCCCTGTTCGTCTACCTTTGTACCTATCTTCTCGACGGAAAATGAATAGTATTGAATTTACGTTTGACCAAATGTGATTTGGTATAGATCGAATAACCTATCTAAAAAGAGCATGCAATAATAAAAAAAATTGTTAACATTCTCTTCTGCAGATTGTCGATTTGACATCAATATAATACTTGAACTATATACTAATTCTCTAAAATAAGTCTGCAAACGGTTTCTTTTGATTACGTTTAAAAGTAATCGAATCGACTTTCACTTTATTAATAATCTTATTCAACAACATAGGTAATAATAGAATTTTGAAAAGTTTCTGTCACTGAACGATATAGTTCCTAAAAATTATGACTTACATATCTTATAGAAAGTGTGCTACAACTTTTTGAAAAGAGAAAAATTTGTTCTTGTGGAATATGTCTCTTCCAACACTATTCCATCTTGAGTAAGCAGACGCATAGCCTCCTCTGCTAAGCAATCGGAGATGTTTAAATAAGGAACAGTAATATAGAAATCAGTCGTTCACAAGAAGGTCTGCTCTAGTTTATTTCCACTGAAATCTATGGTAAAAAAAATGAGAAACAATATAAAATGAAGTGAAAAAGTAATGAACAAGAAAGTTGCTACATTTTATGGAATGGTCAAACGCAAGTGAATTTCACTTTTCTTCCGTATACATTGATGTAACTTTGTGAGTCTTTTGTATTGGTCATCAAGAATATTGATCATGTTTGGGTCAAATGATAGCTCTCGCTGCTCACCTGACAAATATGTTTCATTGTCACTTTATAATTTATAAAACAGAAAAAAAAAGTATAGAATAAATGATAGTTTTTAAAAGATAAACATATTATTTCATAGAAAGAGTCATAAAACTTTGAAATTAACATTGAAGTTGTGGATCAAGACGAATAGTTCGATTCATCTTTGAATCAGATATATACATCAAATAATTGTCCATTATTTTGATATCAAAAATTTTTGCATTTGCTATTGTTAAATTTCCAAGTAAATTTCCTTGTTGATCATAGATTAATATAGTACTCGTTTCCAATGATAACCATAATCGAGAACATTCATCAATCGTTATATGAGTGGCACCAGTATCATTACCCACTTTAGGTACATCAAAAACATATGTTTCTTTCCATAATGAATTTAATTTACTATAAGAATAGATTGAATTATTTTTATATGATGTAACATAAAAAAAAGAATCATTGACACGCCACAACCCATGTGGACCTGAACAATTAATCAATTGATAATAACTAAATGTATATCCAATTGGTGAAATATTTGTTTGATTGAAAAATACAAGATAATTATTATTTATAGAACTAATAACCATTATTTTCCCATTATTAAGAAACATCATACCACGTGCTCCATCAATTGAAGTTAATGTAAGATTGTTGAGTGTTGTTAAATTTCGACTATCAATTATTATCATAGAATTATCGTATGATGCAATAAAAAAAGCATTATTATTATAAGCAATAGTTCTCGATAAACTTATTCCAATGATTGTTTGACTAATTCTTGTCAAATTTATTGCATTAAAACGATCAAGATAGCTTGATTTCATTTCTATTGTTGCTAAATAACCATAATTATCTATAATCATTTCACGAGGATTTCCTACGTTTACAGATGTTAATGTGGCTAATTTTAATTTATTTAATAAATAATTAATGTCCGGCATACAACATTGACTGGCATTGGGTAGTAATTGTCGCGGAAAATAAAGGCGAGCGCCTAGCAATACTTTGATTGTATAGATCAATGGGAAAGTTAAAAATAACTGACAAGTATTGTTAGGAAAACAGTTCAGTGCTGAATAGTATAATGATGAAATACAAAGACATTGATTACATGTTCGATTGAGAATTAGAGTACTATTTAAAATATATTTTGGTTGAAGAATAGCATTATTAATAAAAGGAATTTGAATAGAATTGATTAAAATAGACAAAAGAAATAAATGACCAATTACAAGGAAAATCATAGTATTGTGTACCTTCTATGTTTCTAATGATCTTCAAATAATGTAAAAGAGTTGTATAATCGGAACATTTACACTCTTTTATTTAAATGTTTAATGAAATAAATTACGAAAATATTGTTTAAAAGGTTTTTTCTTTTTTAAGCATTTATTAATTGCAACGTATCCTTCAAGTGAATAATAAATATATAAGAAAAAAAAAAAGTGTGTAACATTTACGACCTAGTGTTCTTCGTGCAATTTTAAGATCGACAGCTAGTTTATGTAATCAAACTCAAAAAGCTTGATTGAAAGGAAAGGGACAGTTTGATCATGAAACAGCTCGAAATGATTATTCCGACGAATATCATTCGTATATCAGGTTATATGTTTTTTTTGTAAGGTCACACTATTCTCAACTCAAAGAACTTGATTAAAAATCATCAAGTTTTTCTGCTTTATAAAAAAAAATTTGTGTCAAACTGAACTCTTTAGGGTTCTAGATGTGGGTACTATTTTCAGAATCTCTTTAGGTTCAAAGAAAATTTTGGTTCTGCTTGAATAAAAGTCGGTCCTTTCATGTGATTAAAGTTTTATTTTCGACACGATCGCATATCATAAAAAAAGAAGAATTTATTTTTCATTTAATGACGAAATCGATTCTACTGGTAAATTGTTGTCTAATTCGAACTTATAAAATTTTAGTTAAATGGATATATTTTCAAAGAAAAGGCTTATGGACATTTGTCTTATTGGAATTTTTCATAGATCACTGCGGTCTACCTTATGCACAACATCCGGTGTAGAAAACGATTTATCAGTTGAATCGATGCCCTTGTGCATCAATTCATATATGTTTTAAGTAATTCTGTACATTTCCTCAGGAATCGCCAAGAATGATAGTTTATGATAACTGAGGAATTCTTTGACGAATCATGCTCATCTTCGAACTCAACCGACGCACTGATTGATTTTTTAATAGTGTACTCACTTGTTGATGCATTAAATGAGCTCATCTTGGTTCAGATCATATCCAAGTCGAATCTTTTCGTTCAAAAATCGATTTAATGAAGCCTCAGTGGATTTCATCTACACGAAAAAATGAATTCATTGTATAGTATACATTTCATACTTAAGAAGACAACAACATGTTTCATTAGTTACTGATTTTGCTCCTTCCGTTTACAATATATAATACAATAAGCAGTGAAGTGGTGTGCAGACTCTCATTTTTTTTCAAACTCATCAATAGACATTTGAATTATAACACTATAATGAAGATCAAACCAGTTAACATCAAGACAATACGAGATAATCACTGTCTGATGTCATTAACTTTACTTGTAGACAGACACAATAATTCATTCTGTCACACTCATTTTCTGCCTTTATTCTTACGGATCATTTCAATTTAGCATCATCATTCATTGACAGAAGATAAGCACTATCGTAATGCTATCCACAGAACCATTCGATAACCAACGAAATGCATTCATTCAACAAATAATATCTCTATCAACTCTCACGACATTTTTCTCTCAGTCAACCTCTTGAAACCTTGGACTATTCATATTATCTTTGCTTAAATAAAGGTCAATTAGTTTGACTGCTTATCATCATCGAAATAAATCCTGTCCTGTCATTCGAAAGAGTGGCGAGTATAAAGAATCAATAATTCACTCGCAAATCATGGGTCCCTTCGCTACAACTCTCATTTTCAGAACTATTCTCAAATAATTCGTCGATGCCTGTGATATAACAAATGTTGCCTTACCATTTCATTATAACTAGTTCATTATTGTTTCAAAATAATATTTATTGTTGAATCTCTAGCGTTCATTATTCATCGTGTATGTTTAAAGGATCAGAAAAGTTTAAGAGTGTTGTATCGATTGATTAATTTTACACTCACATTCGTGAAATATTTTATGAGCAACAGATCATTATTTGCTAGTCGTAGATATCCTTTTCATCAATTCGTTTCGATACATCTACAAACAAAAAGATTTACCTGTAATAAAGGACGTTGACATATATCTCAAAGGAGATTATTCGATGTGTACGTCAATGAGAAGGCTTTATCATTATCTATTAGTTGTAATTTTAATTTCAACATCTTTCTAAATTTTGTGTATTATGTCAAAATTATTGTATATCTCAATCTTAACAAAATCCTCTCCATATACATGTGAGATATGTGGCAAATCTTTCTTGAAAATGAGTATTAGAAACCAGCGACTAGTCGTTCGTCGGCACCTCTTCTCTTCTCAATGATGAATAGCCAGGTGTATCTCCCATCAACATTAGAGAAAAACTAAGATCAAAGCTCCTTTCTAGAATCAGTCATCAATTTTCAGTGTCACGAACAAATTTGCCTGCATGCATAGAACGATTATTTCTACACTGAGTCTTTTTTTCGCATATAAGAATTATTAATGCATCAAGACTTGATGAAAATTTGATTTGCCATATATCATTCGACGTACTTCGAGCTGCTCTACAAAACTGCATATGTAACTTTTCAATTCAAGTAAATCACCAACATTTGTCAGGGATTGATTTTTTCCGAAAATTTCATGGTTTTCCGCAAAACTTGATTTATAATTTCGAAACATACTGTGTTTTTCGCCAAATACCTTTACTGGACAGGGAAAGCAAATTTTTCTATCATGCATAAGTTTCGTAAAAGTTCGGTTTTATAAAAGATTTGAATAAAATCTTCGAATTAGACTAAAACAGGGTGATTGCTTAATTTTTGACTGAGATGTATATGTGTTTTTTAGAATGAAGTTTGCTTTCCAGTGAATATGCTGTTCAATTAAAGTCAACTATTATAGATCTATTATTATATTCACAAAGAAGAACTTTTATTATATGTAAGTAGCAGCATGCTTTTGAAAACTTAAAGGTTATGTTAAAAAAATAAGATGTTCGAATGGAATGTTTGTTTCAGAGTTTGCTATTCTTTTATGCGAAGCGCAAAAGAAACATCAATGACCCCTCCGTGCATTCATCAGGTGAAATAAAAATGTTTGTCAATGTTTCATCTGGTTGCATATATGAGTGGACACTATCAAAATATTTTCCAAAATCGGATGTGTATAGATGTAATTGTTTTCCATCCCTATTATTTTGATTTACACAGAAAAACACTCGCTCGGCTAATGGAGTATGCACGACCAAGTTGACATTCATTTGTTGGCATATTGATCTTATTAATAATTGATCAGCTGGTTTTGTACTATCTGCCATTTTAACTAAATAGTCATCAACAGATAACGATGGGTTAAAGCACCATGCATGTTCATAGAACTCATCTGGATTTGCTTTTACATAATCAATCGCAAATTGTCGATAAAAATCAGAGTAATTATCATTACCGTGTATACAATCACTGATTGTACGAAAACAATTATTCCCATCTTTTAAAATTTGTTTTCGATATAGAAAATGTTTGTGGAGTAGAGTATCACCGTCTTCCAAGAATGAACTATCATAGTCATTAATAATATGCTTAGTACATAATCCGTTTTCGTTGTAGATATATTTAACACTGCTACTAGAAGTATTGTCAATTAACAAATCATTTGAAGTATTCTCTGATTGAGTGGTGAAAAGCCGTCTTCTTTCCATTTGAGTTCTCTCTGCAAAACTTTTAATATAATCTATGCCCTCTTTTGCTTTAGCGATTTCTAACTGGTTTTTGTCTAACTCCGAGTAACGATCTTTTTCTTTTATTTCAAAGTTATTCATTGCAAGTCGTTCTAATATTCTATTGAATTTCAATGATTCTTTTATTACAGCAATGCCAGCTTCAGTGATGTCATTTTCCAATATTGACAATTGTGTTAAAACTTTATTTTTCTTCAACATCTCGCTAATATAATCCATCCCATGGTCAGTAAAGATACATGAATCAAGATGAATAGTTTTCAATGATTTATTCATAGCTAAACCTTCGCAAATATACTTGAGACCAATGTCAGTTAGCTTGTTATAACTTAATGCTAATTCATTTAGAGTATCATTATTTTTCAGTAGCTGCTCGATGTATATGCAACCATCGGCACTTAATTTATTACCAGTCAATTGGAGTTCATGCAATTTCGTGGAGCTTACTAAGCCGTTTACTAGAAATTGCAATTCATCGTCGCGTAGACCAATCCACTCTAAATTTAACACTGTCAAATGAATTGGCTCGGCAAAAGTGAAAGCAGCAGATGATAACAATCGAGAATTTTGCGATATATCAAAATCACTTAATGTTTTGTTAATACGTAAACTATCCCAAAGAGCTGTAGCACCAACACTAGATATCCTATTAGATTTGAGAGATAATATTGTTAATGTTTCATTGGTTTTTAATCCGTTAGCAATATATGTGGCACCGACACAGTCAATATAATTATTATCTAAATGAAGAATTTTTAGACTCCGATTTATTGACAACGCTTCTCCAATCGATTGCACCCCACTTGAATGTATTCCATTTTTGTTTAAATATAGAGTTGATAATGTTTTGTTCAGTTTTAGAGCATTGCCAAGTGCACGAAACCCATTGGATTGGATTTTATTGTAAGATAGATGCAGACAAGTCAAACTCTCATTAATTTCTAATCCAGAAGCAATGAACTCACTCCCAGATGATGTGAGTTTACCATGTTCCAGAAAAATTTTGGTAATCACTTTGCTACGCTTTAGCATTTCACCAAGATGTTGAGCAGCTTTATTTGATACTTTAATTTTGGAAATGCGGAGTTCTGCTAGGGTTTGATTGTAATTTGATAAAGCATCGAATAATAGTAATGTCATTTGAGGATTGGAAAAATCATTAAGACTTAGATGTGTTAAGGTCTGATTAGCTTTAATTGCATTAGCAAAAACTTGACAAGCATTCTTGGAAATTTTCTGTGGCCGAAATGAACTTTGAAAAATATCAAGCTCTTTTATCGTATCGTTTATAGTCAATGCATCAGCTAAATATATCAATCCCACCTCGCTTTCACATACCCCACGAAAAAAGACTAAGTGTTGAACATCTGAGCCATTACGGATAAAGTCACACAGAGTTTTCATTTGTTGTAATGTTAATGGCTTGTCGAATGACAGCTTTGTGCCAAAATTTGAAAAGTGAACATCTGTTGAACGTAGATCTGATGCCATGTCCAAAATGTTTTCATTCTCGTCCTGATAGAAAAGGATTTCTTGTTGTTTAATATCATGATTGTTTTCTCGCAGGGATTTAAAAAGACTATTCATATCAAACGTATCCATTTGATTTTTTATTATCATTGTGCATACCACGATTTTGAATTCTAAGCAGCCTTTAAGCTTTTCATTTGGATTTAATGCCAATGCGAGCCGAAAATATTGGAATGCTTGCAGAAGCCGATTTATTTCCTGGTAGTAATCACCAATATTCATATAAGTTCTAGCTATTAATGGATGATTCATGTGTAATTCATCCAGTATTTCAAAATGAATGTCGACTATTTTCCCAAATTCTTTAAGTCCTTCTGGATATTGCTTTTGCGCAAAATAAAACTCCCCTAAACGAAAATGTATTTGTACACGTTGTATATGGTTCTTTGGTAACGATAAAACTTGTATATTCATTGCATGTTGGAGGTTTTCTAAAACTCGGCTATTATTGTTATCCTCTACAAAATAGGCCCAACCAAAATAATAATGTAATTCAGCAAAGAATGGATGATTTGCAGGTAAAATTTTTTCATAAATCTCTTTCGCTAAGCATAACAGTTTAAACACTTTTTCTGATTCGAATTCGTAGTTGGTATCAGCTTCAAGTTGTAGTGATACTATATTAATGCATGTTTCAGCCAGCAATAAATGATATTTTTTTTGATTTTTCTGTTTATAATTTTTTAAAGAACACATAACACAATCGAATTGAAAGGCAGCCAAATCATAATTTCCTTTATCAGAACATAATTTACCGAATTGATTTTGACATTTTAAATAATTCAAATTTGTTTGATATTCTCTATGTTTAAGTGCAATCATATATAATTCTTCCGCTTGATTATAATTGGTTTGACTATGGAAAGCTAAGCCCAAACCCATGATCAAATCGAATAGATAAAATAGATTTTGATCTCCATTGGCATACTGATTATAAATACCCTTAAAATAGCTTACTGCTTCCTCGTATTTACCCATATAAATCAAAAATTTTCCCAAAACTATGTCTTTAACCTCATAATATATTTCATCCATAAAACAATTCATCAAATTAATCACATGTTGATTTTGGATATTCGACAATTTTAGGTCAATTCTCCAGGCATTCGTATCAGGAATCAGATTGATGTGTTCGGAAATTTCGAATACGCTACCAATCGAAAACAAAACTTCTTCTTCATCGTTGAAGTGCGTATTATCCTTGAGGAAAGCAAATGGTTTGGTATTTATGACCGAATCATCTATATGAATAACGAATAAAACTGATTCTACTTTTGGTCGTTCTTCCCCATTACCAGCATAGCTTCGGGCAACCTCTTCGTCTAGAGTAGTTGATAAAAATGTATTTACCGATATGCATTTACCACGATTCTCTTTGAACATATTCAACTCATATTTACTCATCATTTGTCCACGGTAGACAGTTGTTGCTTTAAAATTGCCTTGCATCTTTTTCAATTGGCGATGTAAGTCAGCAATAAAATATCGAAATTTAAAAACATTATCAAAGTTTTGACGATAACGAAGCACTCGATTCAATAGACGATAAACAAACGAATCAGTTGTGTACCATTTAATTGCTTGATCTGATGTATAAGTTGAACGAAAATTCTCGATTTTTTTCAGTTCCGTTTCGTTTTTTTCATAAGCCAAACGGCATTCATTTACCATTTGTTCTTTCGCTTGTTCAGTATGATACATGCTTATTATGAGTTCAATTAACAATTGTAACCATAAATAATCTGCATTTATTATATGCGTCGATGTTTCTATACCATCATTACTAAAAACTGTTATCGGCAAAGATTGTAATTCTTTATTATTGCTCAATTGCAGATCATTTACCAGCTGATCATATAGTAAATCGGTTTTATGAAAAACGCCACGGATTTTGTCGTTGTTACTATGAATCCAATTATAAGATAAATGATTTTCAGAATATACACAAAAATAGATGAATGCAATAGATGGTATATTATAGAAAGTCATAACTTGTCTACGAATTATTGAACCACTGAAAATCAAAATAAATCTTTGATCATGATTCAATTTTGCATTCATTATGTGATTAAGACATTTTTGAAAACTACAGAATGATTGAATACGAGGAAATACCTGACGTAAACGGTGTCGTAATTGTACAGAATCATCGTGATTGGTGCGATTGTTGATAGGTATTTCTAACCAAATAATAAAAACATTTTCGATATCGAAATTATTAATATCTGCCGAAGTAGGAACAGCACTGACTTGCTGCAAAGGTTCGATGCGATTTTTATAACGACGTGTCTGCCGATTTCCCATGTCTGAAATATGTCAGATATAAGAGAAGCACGTCATATTGAAGTTTAATGTGACACAATTCAAAGTCATTAGTTTATAGGAGCTAAATCGAAAGCTATATTTCTAGCTCAAGTCTGTATGAGTCAGATCTAGCGACTTATTCCTCACGGTCATTCAGAATTGGTGACCAGCTAGACAATTAGCATTGAAGTTAGTTACTAAGATAAGGATACCTCCCCTCCCCCACCCCATATTAGAAGCCCCGGGGGGCTTCTAATATGTCCACCATATGAAGCTTCGGGAGGAGGGCTTCGACTAAGTCTCAAAAAAATTTTGTAAACTGCCAGGAAAAAGGGTTCGTACGGGTTTTTAGAGATTTTCAAGGTTTTGATGGGTTTTCTAGAAGATTTTTGGCAGTATTTCCAAATGTTAGCGCAGCTAGATAAGAGTCAGCCAAATTTTTACCTGAAAATCTTCAAAATTTTGGCAGTTTTCGCATGGAAATTCGAAAAAAATTTTAAAATTTTGAAATTTTTTTCGAAAAATTAGAGAGCTTCTAATATGGGGGAGGGGTTTAGTAGATTTTGAATTTCCAGTAAACCGCGTATTAAAAAAAAACTTCATCTATTATAAAGTTCATTCGTTCATCACTTACGTAATAATAATAAAAATACTATATTCATTCAGGGTACCCCCTCTTTTTTGAGAAAGATGAAAAAAAAAGTTTTTTTTGTTTATATACCAAGGGGGGAAAAGCAGACTTCTATACCTCTGTACTTCAGAAGTACAGAGAAGTACACGAGAAGTACAGGAAATTACAGTGAAGTACAAGAAGCACCGAAGTCTGCTTTTTCCCCTTGTTATATCCTCGAAAGATAGACTGGATGTTGTTCTTTTGATCCATGCTTGAATGAGTTCAATCCGATGTGCCGTCAATTTTTTATTTGATTTTTACGAAAGGCTAATACACCCAAAACTGCTAAAATTTTTCCAAATGATAAGAAGTAAAAAGCAGTCCTTATAACAGATAGTGCATAGAATCACTAAAAAATGAGCTTTCAACTTCTGAAAATTATTTTGAGTGTTTCTCAAAAACTGGTTTTTCGTCCAAGGTGCTTGATTGTACCACCATGAACTCCCCTCTAACTTTGTTCAATCGAGCTGAAATTTTTACTACAGATACTTGAGACTATCCTTCAGAGGTGAAATCGGTCGTTCCCATTTTTAACCTTTTCATTCGAAGTCATAGCGTTCACACAGGTCAGAATTAGCGGCGTAACTAGGAAAAAATTACAGAGGGGGCAATGCCCTATCAAGCGTTGTACATACTGAACAAAAAAATTTTTCGTGGGATTGGAAGTGTTCAAAGTTGACCAAAATCCGTAAAATCTTGCGAAATTCCCTTACAATCTACTGGGAGAGAAGAGTATTGTCCACGAAATTCACGAGTTCCTCTGAGCTTTTACTGGTGAAATCGGCCACACTGGGAACTATTATTAAAATTGAAGGGTTTCAAATACGAAAATTGTCTTTGCGAGGACGCTACAAAAAATTTCACAATTGGAAATGTGCAAACTCATTAATCCATTCGCGGCGATAAGACCAATCGTTGGGTCTCACTGTATTTTAAAGTTGACACATGACCCGGAATAAATGGTCGCACGTGATATTTCATATTTTAATGTCTAAAAATGTTTTATTAGAAAAAAAAAACACCACATACCATAAGATGCAGTGTAAAGAGCTCTACAATTACCGTAGTAAAGCTTGTTTGAATTGTGTAATTTTTGTTTTCGAAAAAAAGCATAATTTTGTGCGATCAATATTCGCAACCTCAAAAGTTGGTCGCACAAAGTTTTACTTTTTTTGAAAACAAAAAGTACACTATTGAAAAAAGCTTTATTATGTAGATTGTAGAGCTTATCCAGCTACATCTTTTAGTATACGTTGTTTTCTAGTAAAACGTATTTAAACATTAAAAAATGAGATATGAAATGCAGCGATCTACCCTGTGTCATACATTACTTTCTGAGAAAATCGAATCGCCTCCAATGGGTTAATTGCCGGCCTAGAACTGTCAGAGAGATAGGTCTTTTGAATCTAAAAATCTTGGAAATTTTGAAAACACCTAAGATATCAGTTTTGCAAAGTTGATGAAATTACTGTCCGAATATTCATCAAAAATATCAAGGTTTCGAAAGTCTCAAATTTAATTTTTCTTGAAACTTCACCATTTTGACAGGATCAAAGATTTTAAACAGATTCCAATTTTAGTCGGACAAACTCTCAGAAGTCGATTCTACACATCTACAGCGTGGCTCAAAGGTAACCAGGCGTAAAGGATATCTTATGATAACAGGTAATAAATTGTTCATGATACTTTTCATACTTTTTGCTTGTGAAGAGACCTGAAACTTTAGATGAATAAAGATCTTGATTAGATACGTATATGATAAAAATTCTAGCTCTCTACACAAACAAAAAGTATGAAAAGTATCATGGACAATTTATCATCTGTTATTATAGGATATCCTTTATGTCGGGTTACTTTTGAGCCCTCCGTATATTTCCAATGTTTTGCCGTCAAAGGCGGCTACATTCATGAAAATTGTTTTAAACATTTTTTATCTGCTGTGCGCGTAAAATTAGATGTTCTCTCAGGTCACAAACATACTATCTCACGGTAGATAAATAGAAAAGTCCGTCCTGTTTCAATGAAAAATTTACAACGGGGGCAAAACTATTCACAGAGGAGCCATTGCACCCCCGTGTATCCCAGTGGTTACGCCACTAATGTGAAGGCATGCAAACAACATGCCTGTAACAAGGCTTCTAAACAATTCGTCGGGTATGATAATATCTAAATGAGTCAAAGAAAAATACTTCGTAGAGAATAAAGCGCGGAAAAAACCTGCCATTCCATAGAAAGGAAAGAAACAGAAAAGAGACAATACCCATGATAGTATAACAGAATGAAAAGTATATATGACGTAATAAGAGGAGGAATACCGAAGCATCGAGAAGAGAATACACAAAAGTGATAGATGACAATAGCGATTCTAATATTGTCTAACAGTTGACAAATCCGACATACTATTTTACATAAATTATTTTCATCTACCGGTATTTAATGATTTCTTTTGTAGTCGTGACAATTATTCATATACTACACTCCGTTATTTATTTAAATACGCAGTTAAATACTTTGATCCTTTGTCTGAATTGTGGTTTAGGAGAATATACGTTACTGTGAATATTAGCACAATTGTGAACGCAAGTTTAAATGAATTTATACGAATATTTGTATGTTGGATTGTTCCAGCTCTGCGATTGATTCTAAATAATTTAGAATGGTTTTGTATTTGAGAAATAACAACGTCTTTCACATTTCATACTCTACGTTTGTCTATTTAACCAGTGCTAAACAGCAATAGTGAATATGCGTATGGCATACGTAACATAAGTAGTGAATATTAAAAAAAAGTATCCACTTTCAGAAAAAATTTACAGGGGGGGCATTGTACCCCCGTGCCCCTCCCCTCCCCACGATGGTTACGCCACTAGTCAGAATGCTGGTTTTCTAGAAAATCTTTAGATCCTTTCTCTATAAAAAAAACAAAGTAAAATTTTTCAAGAAAGCTCAAAATTACCTCTGAGATACATCCGTAGGCATCCTTGAAAAAAAAATTCCGGCTCAATCGGATAAAGTTCGATGGGATAAACCCAAGGGGAAAAAGCGGATTGTCGGATTGTGGCATCATACGGATTGTTGGATCGTCACGGTATCGTTGGTCTCGTACAGATTGTCAGATCACTACCATATCGTACGTATCATTGATACAAATGTTCCGCTGACTGTGCCCTTAGGTCCTCAAGTCCTATTATATAGGTGTGCCTATAGGTTCCCAAGGTCTATATTATGGGGATCTCCATAGGCCGTCAAGTCCTATATTTTGAAAGTATCCTTAGTTCTTCAAGTTCTATATTTCGGAAGTACCCTTAGGTCCTCTAGTACTATAATGTAGGAGTATCTGCAGATCCTCAGATGGCCTGTTTTGGAGGTACCTATAAATTCCTAAGTGTTGTATTTGAGAGTACTCATAGGTTCTCCAGTCCTATATCTTGAAGGTACCTTTAGGTCTTCAAGTGCTATATTTTATAGGTACCCCTAGATGTTCAAATAGCATTATATAGAGGTACTCATTAGAGACCTGCATTCGACTCTGAAACGCCACTGCGACTTCGACTCCGCCGGGGTCGGAGTCAGAAAAGTAAAAGTTTTCAGAATCTAAGTAGGAATCGGAGTCAACAAAAAAATCTTCGGAGTCAAAATTGCAGCCAAAATTATTGCATACCATAGAATCTCTCGGGGTCAAAAATGTTAAAAAATGCAAACCTCACATTCTGCTTTGATTCTGTTATCGTATGATTAGTAATACATGATTACATATAAATCTCATTACACTACATAACTAAAGACGTAACTTAATCTCCTTCTTTATCGTTTTTACTTTTTTATATATTCTTGAAACATAGGTAAACATGAAACTCAATATTTTCATGATCATTGAGGGATTCTATGAAAACGGATTGTTTAAGATATTTGACTACACTACCCAAAGTTTGGCTATAGAATGCATAAGTATAAAGAAACTTATTCTGTGATTTTGAACTCTCGTTGTAATGAGTTAAAGTGCACATTTTAAAACTACGAACGAATCCTTTTGCGTTTGTGATGAATAAATTTTAGCTTACATTGTTAAAAATTTTTCAGGGTTTGTCAGAGTCAGACTCAGAAGACTAAAAACTTTCGGAGTCGGAGCTGGAATTGTAGTCAACAGCAAACAAATTTCGGAGTTGGAGGCATAAAAGTTGACACTGCAGGTCCCTAGTGCTCATTGGTTCTCAAGTCCTATATTTCGGAACTACTCTTAGGTCCTTGAGTGTTTTATGTTGGAGGTACCCTTAGGACATCAAGTACTATTATATAGGGGCACCCATAGGTTTTCAAGTGCTATATTTTGGAGATGCTCTTAAATTTCCGAAGTCCTACTATATAGCGATATTCATAGATCCTCAAAGGCTATCCTATAGGGGTATCCTTAGATTCTCGGAGACTACTATATGGCGTACACACAAATGCTTAAGGACTGTGCTATGGAGTATTGATAGGCTGTCCAGAGTCATGCTATAGAGATCCTATGGGGTACCCATAGTTCCTCAGGTGCTGTTATATAATGGTATCTATAGGCTATTGAGCACCCTCATAGAGTAGCTCTGGAGGACCTAACAGTAATCGATAGGATAGTCCTTGAGAACCTATGAGTTCTCCACAGAGTAGTCCTGAGGATACCTCCATAGGATAGCCTTTGAGAATCTACGAATATAAAAGATGATCCAAAAGTCTTGGTACTTCTTAGAAAAAATTGTTCGTTCTCTCTTATAATAAACTCTAAAATTCTCAAACTTTGTGATCTAACTCCTTATAATGTGATGGACATTATCCTAAATTTTCAACTCTCTATTCTGATAAATAAAACATTTGTATAGGTTAACATTCTTGAAATCTTATTTTTGTCCATGTCGCAAAAATAATGGTTGGCGCATAAGACATGTAAATGGAGTACCTTTACATTTCATTTTTCCACCACTTGATACGTTGTATTAGGAAAACAATATATACTTCCTGCGAACAAAAAGAACGATATTTTTGCATTTCATTTTTCACCACATAATACACTTTATTAAGAAAGGCTCTTCCCACAATCCCTGCGGGATTAAAAATGTGAAACATGATGAAGCTGTGTACATTGTATACCAAATAACCAGAATTTCTCCAAATAAGTGTTTATGATGATGTTTAGTCCTTTATACATTACAGTTTTTGCTAGAATAGTAAGAATTACTACACTGTCGGCCGTTGTCTGTGATGTTGTCGCTTACAGCCTGTTACGCTAATCTTGTCAGTCGGTCACGGTCTGTGACAAAGGCCAATGAGTCTGTCTGTCACCGTCTGTAATAGAGGTTATCGAGCCTGTTGGTCACGATGGGGGGAGGGGGAGAGGAAAAAGGCACAGGAACAGAACAAGGGAGTCAAGAGCAATTTTCAGATGCTAAATCGCTTTTGATTCAACACTATATGCACTATATAGGCTCTTGTGAGATATGTATATCCTGAGAAGAATTCGTGCTCCTAGCTTATTTCTGTTGAGATATTTATTTTTTGCGGTAATTTTTAGCAAAAAGTCGTGGTCCTCCTCAGGTTCACCGAAAAACTCAGTTTTTGACTTTCGACTTGAAAATTTGCATAGAGAAAGGTCCCAACAAGAGTAGTTTATTCTGAAAGTATCAGGTTTTGGAGTGGCTTCTATCCCTAGATACGAGTATGGGAAATATAGTCTTGTTCTCAGCGTTTGTGGCACAAAATATTAAGTGTTCATATTTAAGGATAGGAGCAACCAAGAAATTTTAAACTTTCAGAATTAACTGGTCTTATTGAGATCTCTCTCTGTGCAAAGTTTCAAGTCGAAATTCGAAAGCTGATTTTTGAGGTGTACCTGCGAGGAACCACGGTGTTGTGTCACAAGATGCCGTAAACAATCAAATATCTCAACAAGAGTTTAGGTGGGCATCGTTGGGCATTCACTGAAAATAGTTGATGACTTGCTCTCTCGAATAACAAATCAAAACTTGAGTTAAAGCTCCGAAAAAATCTGACAAACAAATTGCATTGTGGAGAAGTTACTATCTTTCACTATAATGATGATGAGCTTTTGATCCTATTATAGCCCAAAGAACTACAAGGAGTCCGAACGGCCTGAAATATATAGTAAACATATAACACTGTATAACTATATTAGAACTGATGGATACAACTAGATTCTCAATTTAAAATATATATTTTACTTATAGGATCCTATTAGTGATATTTACCTATTTTGCGTACCTTGTGATGCCTGCAACTCAACAGATACTTGCTTTCAATCATTATGCGGGATGCAGTTAAATCGAGGATCACAGCAGCTTCAATACTAACTACGATATGAGGTCGAATCTCGAAAACCGATTTTGTCGCCTGGCTGTCCACTGTGAGGGGAGGGGGAGAATGCAAACTTGTACTCTTAAACACTTCAACACTCTTTCAGATTGTGTTTCACAAAAGGGAATATACCACAAGATGCAGCGTGAAAAGAACTACAATCCACAAAAGAGAGCTTGTTTTATAGTTGCACTTTTTGTTTTCAAAATAGACAAAATTCAAGGGCACTAATTTTTCACTTTTCGAAAAAAAGTTTTTGGTATCATTAGCTGCACAGAACTTTGTCCATTTTGAAAACAAAAACTGCAATTATAAAACAAGCTCTCTTTTGTTGATTGTAGTTCTTTTCACGCTACATCTTGTGGTATATTTTGTTTCTTCAATAAAACATATCATATGATGAAAAGATGAAAAAAAATGAATTGGTCAGTTAGCAAAAGCTTCTTTTTTTTTATAAAGTGAAAAACTAGTGTCTTTGAATTTTATCTATTTCGAAAACAAAAAGTGCAACTATAAAACAAGCTCTCTTTTGTTGATTGTAGTTCTTTCCACGCTGCAACTTGTGGTATATTTTGTTTTTTTAATAAAGTGTATTATGTGGTAAAAAAATGAAATGCAAAAATATCGTTCTTTTTGTTCGCAGGAAGTATATATTGTTTTCCTAATACAACGTATCAAGTGGTGGAAAAATGAAATGTAAAGGTACTCCATTTACATGTCTTATGCGCCAACCATTATTTTTGCGACATGGACAAAAATAAGATTTCAAGAATGTTAACCTATACAAATGTCTTATTTATCAGAATAGAGAGTTGAAAATTTAGGATAATGTCCATCACGTTATAAGGAGTTAGATCACAAAGTTTGAGAATTTTAGAGTTTATTATAAGAGAGAACGAACAATTTTTTCTAAGAAGTACCAACACTTTTGGATCACCCTTTATTTATATAATAGGACTTAAGGGCCTAAAAGTACCCTGCAAAATAGTCCTTGAGGACCTATAGATACCCTCATATAATAGCCTTTGAGAACCTATGTGTAACCCTATATTATTGAGCTTGGGAAACTAAGGGTACCTCGAAAATAAAGAACTTGAGGACCTAACGCTATTTCCAGAATGCAGGACTTGACGACCTAAGTGTGCCACCAAAATATATCACTGAGGAACTAAGGGTACCCGTATATGATAGGACCTGAGGATTTAAGGGGACAGTTGGTGAAACATTTGTAACCCAGATTCGTACGACCCCATGGCGACCTGTACTATGCGTACGATCTCTCGATTCGGCAATCCGCTTTATCTTCTTACTATATTTCCATACATTTATCATAATATTGAAATTTTTAACGAAAATTGACTTTGTTTTTGAGAGAGGAACTTTAATTTCACGATTCTATCATGCGAATTTTGTATTTTAATGACTCAATGAAACTATATGTTCTCAGTTCTATATATATTCTCTGGATTGTATTCGTAACGTCACCGTATCCCCGATACACGGAATCCGCTTTTCCTCCTTGGAGTGATCCCAGGTATGAAAAAATCGTATTTTTGAATTTTGGTCTGAAACTCCGCGCATACAGAGATCTCAACTAGACTAGCTTGTTTAGAGAAATTTAGAAGTTTTAAACGAAGTCTCGCCGAGATGCGAAGCGTTCAAAAAATACATGTTATATACATTATCTATAGAGAACGATTTAAAATTTGAAAGTTCTATATCTCGACGAGCTTTATTCAGAATTTCTAAATTTTTCTAAACAATCTAGTCTAATTGAGGCCAAAATTCAAAACCACGATTTTTTTGTACCTGTGGTCTTTCACAGGAATCTTTTGGAAATAGGCATATTAGAAATCTGATAGTTTCGCCATATCTCAATAGGAACGCAAATCCTTTTAGAGTTATTACTAGAACACGATTTACCACCTACAGGCAAAAAATCATTGCAATTAGAGAGGTACACCTGAAAAGGTTCCCTCGTTAGTATTACATAATAGACACGTTGATTACTGCCAAAAATCAATGGAGAAGCTCAAAACACTTTCAAAATCAATTTTTTCCGATAAAGTTATTTTATAGAATATAAGGTTCCAGAAAAAAGGATGTCATATCTTTAAAACTCATCATACAATGAATAAACTATGGTGCGTTTGATAGTTCACACTTTGTTCTATCTGACACACTATTAATCAAAAAGTTGGAAAATTTGATGAAGATCAATGTTTTAGGATGAAAGCTTAATAAAAAAATCTGCTATTCTAACATTTTCTTTAGTTGATTACAAACGGTATTCGTGCGTTGTTAGAATTGGAAAAATCCTATACTTGGTCGATGTCCTAAGCAATGAAATATTATAAATTACCGAGCAGATGAATTAGATTATATTACATATACAAAATGACACTTATTACTGAAACTTTCAACCAATCATAAATAATTAAGATGTTGTTACAGGATACCGATATGATTTTATTTATATTTTTGCTTCTCTAATACTCAAATATACATATGTGAATATAGAAAAAATTTAAAAAAATGTTTATAAGCAATAACCAATAGATAATTGTCGATTATAATCGAATAGTAAATTCAATTTCGTTTTGATTTCTTGCTTGTTGACTTGATGATGATGTATCTTCTCCGTTATTATCAACGTCAAAACTCTAAAATAATCATTCATATTTAAATATTCATTCAATAAAAAAATTAATTCTTACATTTGATTCAGCTAATTTTTGTTTTGATAAAGATTTTGTTCTGATTTTATCAAATACTTTAACAAGATAACCATCATGTTCACCATAATTATAATTAATTTTCTTTCGATTTTCTTCTAATAAAGGTCCCCAATCTGGTTGTGGATTAAATAAACTTCTAAATGACTAAAATTTGATAAAAAATCAAAACTTATATTATTTCTTTCTTTTTTAATTATTATTTTCTTACATTTTTTTTAATAATTACAAAATAAATAATAGAATACATAGCATAAAATACAAATCCAGATAAAATTAAAGCCATTAAAGCCCAACCAAGACTATTTGCCCAACGAGGATATACATAATTTCCTAATTTAAGTGGGGGATAATTTAATGATGTAAATACAATCAATCCCTTTAGATTTCAAACAAAAGAAAAATAAATAAATATATGAAACTTTTTTTATTTCATACAATAATAACTAATGGTGTTATAAATGACCAACATATTTGAAATATAAAATAAAGTCGTACACCCAAATTTTTTGAACCAAGCATTGCTTCAACATCCGAACGAAAATTTTTACTTCCTATAAACAGAATAAATTTCGGAAATTTAAATATAAAATACATATTTAATCATCATCAACAGTTCGAATTCTTTTCGTTGTTAACAATGAACAAAATACAAACCATAAACATAAGCAATACAAAAACATTCTGATAAACCAATAATATATGCTGCATAAGAACCAGTAAAATTATCCAATAAATTTAACCAATAAAATCCAGCCTAATTAAATATAAAAATAAAATAAAATAATTATAAATATAAATAATAGAATAGTTTTTTTTCTAACATTAGTACATAAAAGTAAACCAAGTAGAAACATTACTGCACAAACTATAAGTGTTACTAATGCATTATATCGACGTAATGTCTGTATTTGATCTGTTATTGTTACAACAACTGTTTCAATACTTGCAAACTGAATAAAAAACAAAATAAATATATGTGTATTATAATAATTTGTTTACCACAGAATCAAGACCAAGTAAAATAAGCATAAAAAAGAAAAG
>JAJEKB010024587.1:0-31746 GCA_022393335.1 Macrotrachela quadricornifera | reverse complement strand
GAGGAGTCTTTAAGGAATCAGCAACAATGAGTATATCGTGTTTCACATTTCACTCCAGCATGGATCGCGCGATACAACTTTTTCAATAGTAGAATATATGTCATTTTTTCTTTAGTAGACTGAAAAATAAAACTTCCATCTGAAGATGGATGATGAGGATGCAACTGTTAATTTGAGGACTGGTAAAAAACGTCCTGCTATTGATGAACATCACATGTTTAAACTTTGTTCAGCAATTCTTATTCCGATCATGATCGCTCTATTAACTTTAACATTATCGATTGTTCAACTTTATATTGCTAAAGAAGAACGAAAACAAGATTTTTTAATATCTGAAGCAAATCGAGAAAAAGATCGTTTTATTGCTGGTGAAACACGTGAACAAGATTTGCTTATTGCTAATAAACTTCGTTGGGATACAATTTTAGCAACTTATATTAGAGAAATATCTGATATATTGTCACAATCGAATTTTTCTTCGAAAAAAATGAATCCTCTTATTGCAACTGTTGTTCGATCAAAAACTTTAACTGCTTGTCGTCAATTAGATGCTGAATGTAAATCATGGTTAATTCAATTTCTTTATGAATCAGGTGGTATTACTGTTGGACAAAATCCAATTGATATGACAAATGCAAATTTAGATGGAATTGATTTAAGTACTTCACTTTTTAATAGTATTCAACAAGCAAGTTTACGTGCAATTTCACTTAGTGGTGCATCATTAATTAATGCTTCATTTAATGAAAGATATTTAAATGGAGCGAATTTTTCTGGTTGTACAATGTTAGGTGCGTCTTTTAAACGTACACAACTTGATGATGCGATTATTCAAAAAGCATCATTAAGAAATGCTGATTTTACTCGTGCATCAACTAAACGAGTTAATTTTGTTTGGAGTGATTTACGTCGATCAAATATTAATGATTATCAACTTCATCATGCTCACAGTTTTTATCTTACTGTTTTACCTAATGGAACATTTGGTCGTCATACAAATCTTATTAAAAATGGAAATGCTGAAGATAATTTATCTTGTTCTTGTAATCATTTAACTCCAATATTTAATCATCATTGGAAAATTATACCATCTCAATTATCAAATAATGTTGGTTTTATGAAAATCAATAATTCACTTATTCAATCACAAATTGATCATGGATGGACAGAAAAACTTGGACATTCATTTATTGAAGAAGATATGAAAACGAATGCTGATATTTCTTGGAATGTTGGTCAATGTTCATTTGTTACAACAACACTACCTCTATCACTCATTCAACATTTTATTATACCAAAATATTATCAACATGCAAAACGTTCTCCTCATTCTTGGCATATAACTATTTTCTGTGGGATATTAACCAATGTTGATATCGACATAAACTTAACACTCGTAGAAAAAAATGATTATGATCAGATATTACAAACATATCAATTTGGTGAGTTAAATTTTCATTTTTTAGCTCTTTTTTGGATAGTTTTGATTAACATGAAATAAATTTTCATCTTGATTAATTTATGCGATCGAAAGCGTCTCTTAATCATGTGTAACTTATATATCTCAAAATTAACTATTGTAAAAGAAATCGTTGTTTTTTTAAAAAAAAAGGATTAATGCTCTGACTCGAAATAACTATTAAAATAAATAAAATCACGAAGCATAATTAATCTGGAAGAAAAATGGTGTAAAAATTTTAATATATACAATTTTGTAGAGTTTGATAAGCCCTATCGAATTATGAGAAGAATATCAAGAGAATTTCAATTACTGCCGCTTTCGTTTTCTATGACAGAAAAAGCATTAAATTTCTCGAAATTTTCTTAAGTTCGACATTAAAAAGTTTTGACCACTATCATGATTTAGCCTTTCTGAAAGTATATTTTTACCTATCCTGTAGATAATGTATGTTTATTCTTTTCTAAGGGCAACAATAAAAAAAATATTATATTCGTGACGTCATAAAAGATAACTGCAGATTTAGGAGAGAAAACAAAAAAAAATGTAGGCATGATATTGATTTACTTACATCATTGGTCCATAATAATAGGTGTAATTGATATCGTAGTTATCATTATACATACCGCGACTGACCGCGATTATTAGTGATTATACCACAGTATGTGTAAGCATATTAACTCATTTTTATTTCTTTTCTTTTCTTTCAGAGTTGTATCCAAAGTCTACATTCTTGTATGCCGATAGACCATATAATAAACATGCTACACAAGCATCGTTCGAAATTAAATTTCTTCCTGGTACAGAAAACCACACTATCACTTCGAATAATCATGTTCCTATTGTATTTTGTGACAATATTCATATCTCACTTGAACTTACATCTGCTGTATCTGTTATTAATTTTGGTTTTTAAATTCTGATTATAAACATTTTAATCTGCATTTCGACTATTTTCAGTTCGTAGATTTTTAGTATAATAATTTTTTGATAGATTTTTTTTCAATCATTTTCGATAATGATTAGTTAATAAAAATGATTTGCTTAATATAATGAAGAATTCAAAAACTAGTTCACCTCTTTCTCATAGATTGATATCTTAGATAATTAAGATTGCCGAAAAAAATTGATTTGAGAGTTTTTTTTTAATTTTTAGAGGTTCTCGCTCGAAGTTTCAAAATCTTATAGATTATTTCAATTTTTAATTCATTTCTGATGTAAAATGAAAAAATAACTTTTATCATTTGTATTTTTTAATGACAAAAATTGTTTCAATAGCAAAACATGCAGATAAAACAAATTCGTCAAGACAATGAATTTAAACGAAATTAATATAAATCATCTGAAACAAAAAATAAAAATCTTGAATGACGAGTTTGTTAAACCAACAAATATTTATATAATTGAACAACAATCTACATTATTTATTAAGAAAATTTCTGTCATTATACCATTTGGTAAGTAGTACTATTATTTTTTGTTAACAAGATCATTAATTATAAGAGACTTGATGGGAAATCATCGAAAAGAAAAATATTGAATGCAAAGATCTTCACAGATTTTAACTTCTTTTTAATAATCATTCATTGACGAATATAACTCAATACTTTTTGAAAATAAAAATAAATTCTCATTTTATATGTAGAGTTTTACGATTATCGTTTAAAAAGACCGAATCTATTGAGATAAATTCGATCATCGGATAAATATAGCCATATTGCAAAGTTGCCACGATTTGCTTCGAATAAGGACTATTTATAAAATAAATATTCCTTTTTGTTTTAATTTAGTTATAGCAAACTTTTTCACTAATATTTTAATATGAAAAGCAGGAACCGATTTGTATCTATATAGTGAGCCAAAAAATTGAATCTTACATAGTGAGAGTCATACAATGACTCCTGAACTGTCAAAAGAAAATCTTCTGATATTCAAATTTTGATTTGGCAACTTCGTATGTAACCGCACTTAACTTAAAAAAACTTCTACTTTTAATCAATTTTCTCTTCGAAACAGCTTAATCGAGAAAAATCGTTGCCAGCATTGCTGCCTTCGAAGGCAGAGACGTATTAAAGAATTTTCTTCCATTAGAGACTGGTTGACTTCTTGAAAATTGGTTATCTCAGAACCCTTACGACCCACCTGTCTCTCAATTCTGAGACCCTTGTGCGGGCCCTGGACACACATGACTGATCATTGTTTTTCTATTTTATATAAGACGATGATATTCGTCATTCAGATGTTATTCATTTTATCGAGGTAAATAATTGCCTTAAGAATAACTTTCAATTAGAGGTAGATAGAATATAAAATTTAGCTGTCTTTTAATGAATATATTACTGCTACATTGGAGCAGGAAGAGTAATATGTTTATTTCAATTCAAAATAAAATTGTTTTCATGATAAATGTGAGTGCTTTCCGATTGGTTAACTTCTTTATTTTTTTTAATGTTCAATTAATGTATGTACCTTGTCGTGCCGCTGTTGGCTTTTGTGCCTTCAACAATCAGGGTTTCTCTGATTGCGCGCACGTACGCGTGAATATAAATATACATCAATTTCATTTTCACTCTTTTATTTCTTTTCAATTGAAGTTACACAGCAATCAAAAAATAATAATAAATAGTAGAAAATAAATAAAGTTTATTCATCAGTTCATCCCATTAATTTCATGGCATTTCAATGTTAAATCGCTGTACTCGATTATTCTTATGCTCAGCAACATAAAGATTACCTTGCCGATCAAACGACAATCCCTCGAAATAATTGAGTTCATGTGTATCTCCAATTTCACCATTTCCACCAATAATAACATTTCCTTGTTGTGCTCCTTTAGGCCAGCGTACGATTCGATTTTTCCATTGATCAGCTACATAAATAGTATCCATTTGATCAACTAGAACTCCAGTAGGAAAAAACAATAGTGGCCAACTATTTCCTTCTGCTTGACGACCAGCAACAACAATACCTTCTTTTGCACCTTTTATCCATTTCATTACTTTGTGATTCCCATAATCACACACAAATACTGAATGTTCACGATCAACGAATATATAAGTGGGTGAATTGAGCTGATCAAGACGACTTCCTTCTCCATTTCCACCTGCTACTATTATTCCTTCAGATTCACCTATTCGATATCTTCTTACTTCATGCTTGCCAGTATCAGTGACATAGAGAAATCCATTGTCATCCATTGTCAAACCATAACAAGAGATATTCGAAATAATTATTTCTCCACTTGTTCCATTTTGACGAGGCCATCTAACTACTCTTTTATTGATCCGATCACAAATAATAAGACTATCTCTCTCTTTATCTACGATCACATCTGTTGGATAATTCAATTGATGAGTACCATTTCCTGTTCCATGTCCACCTGCCACTATTTGTCCATTTTTTTCACCTGATTTCCATGCGGCAATACGATGATTTCCAGGATCAGCAACATAAATTGTTTGTTCATCATCCACATATAAACCGCGAGGCTCAGAGAGCGTTAAATTTTGTCCTCCTACTGTTTGATCATTGTTGTTCCATTTGGCATCTGCAGGAATATCTATCAAACTGGCACGAAGTGGTACTAAAAGAAAGAGAAAACATGAACATCATCAAAATGAACCTTTCATTTTCTTTGAATTGTGAAAAAAGAAAAACTTCTATGATGTTGTTTTTCACTTCATTTAGTGTGATAGAGAAGCAATTGGTGGCAAAAGACCGAAGGTAAAAAGCTGGAAAGGCATGATTCCGAAAAACAAAATCTCGAATGTGCAAGATTCCGAAAGTTCAAAATGTCGAAAATTCTTTTTATACCTAGTATATAAATGGTACGATTTAGAGAGAGCTCTTTTTCCTTCTTTGGTCATTTTATTCTTCATCGTTTGATTCTTTTTATTGTCCTTGCATCGTATTTCTCGTCCAGATACACACACATCTTTTCGTCATTTAACAAATTTGATCATTACTCTTATGTTTATCAATTGAATAAATCAACTGTAAAGGTTAAGTATTGAAAATGTGAAGTAAAGACTTATTCAACAGCAGTACACACCGATTCAAATAATCAGTTCTTGAAGAAACGTGGTGAACACGATGCACATATGCCATCACCTGAGATTATTGAGGTGAAAAAATTAAAAAAAACTTGTGAAAGATCGTGTATTAGCCAAGTAGCTCTTATCGTTGCTCCAACTTCTGAAGAAGGAAGTGAGTTAACGAGCATTCGATTTTAGACACATTTTTCTGCATGTTTTTTTTCAGAATCTTTACTGAATCAACTTGGACAAAAATTTACTGCAGCATTACCAACTTCATATATATTTGATATTCCAAATCCCATATTCAGAAATGTTTTATGATCATCGATATTTGTTGTCGGACCCAACAATTAATAACAAACAACTCATTATTTTTGCCACTGATCCTCAACTACAACTATTGTTCGAATCAAAACATATTTTCATGGATGGAACCTTCGATTCGTATTCACCTCATTTTTCTCAAATGTATACGATCTATGTAATTAAGCATGAAAGGAGTAAATATACATTAAGCTTTACTGTCTTAGTTCTCACTTTTTATCTCCAGGTTTTCCATGTGTTATTGCATTACTCTCAGAAAAGAGTACCAGTTTGTACGATCTCATGTTCGATGAACTTGCAGCTCATGTTACTCGACTTCAATTATCGTTTGAGCCACGTCGCATTACTTCTGTTCTCGACAAATCACTCATCAAAGCAGTAGTAAACGGAGTAATTAACATTAGTTAATGTTGCCTTAATTGATCTCCTTTGTCTCTGTTTAGTTTGCTAATTCATGGCATTTAAGGTGTTATTTCCACTATACACAGTCAATTTATGTGAAGACTTCGAGTTTAGGTCTAGGTTCTGTTTATCTAGGTGACGAAGAAGCACGATCAATTTGTCGACAAGTGATGACGATACCGCTCTTACCGTTATCGGAGATCAAGTTTGCATTTGACGAATTATTCGAACAATCACCAACTATTCTTAAACCATTAATGATATATTTTGGTAACTATTGGTTGACCCAAGTACCAATAAATCTATGGAATGTATCGGACCTGAATACAAGGACAAATAACGATTGTGAAGATAATACTATCTTTACACTGACTCTTGTAAGATACAATTTTCTGTATAGGATGACATAACAGATTCAATAAATGAATCAATCGTCATCATCGAAATATATGGCATTTCATATCGATGGTCAAGAAAGAATACTTATTAGGTTTATTATTACTGGTGGCGAAGGATATCAAAGTTAAAAAATGATCCTTTACTATACTATTCTTTGTATATGTACGACAATTTTTTATGAAGAATAAATGATTATGTTTCTATGATATACATCACTACATCATGTTGAATTTTCGAGATTTTAGTTTTCGATTTTTTTTTTCGGTCTTTTACCACGCTCCCAAAATATAGAGATGTATTAGTAATGGATATTTCTTGTTCTGTAGTGATCTTTTTTCTTTTCATATCCATTGTTTTAAAATATCTACATCTCATCCACAAGACGTTCTGAAAGTTAGCGGCAGATTCGAGTTTTTCCAGTGAACATTCGCACATTAATTTGTGTCGAAGCAGCTCATCTGTTTGTCCTGTACAACTCTGCGAGCTCTATTAAATGGTGCAATCAGATTTTTTGTAGTCAAAAGTATGACTGAGAAAATCTTAAAATACTGTTTGTTTTCTTCAATGAAATTGTGACAAGTTATTTGAGTTAAAACTACCTATATTCATTTTCTTCACTGTGTTAATCCTGAAAATACTTGTGTCTTGTGCAACCTGATGAGCTGCTTTGACACAAGTTAATGTGCGAATCTGTCGCTAACTTCATCAACGTATATAAAATCTAACAAATTTTGTCAAATATTGCATAACTTCCGTTGCAAAAGTCTTAAGACAAAATGATCGTTTAGTTTTAGATCATTTAGGAATAGTTTCAGAATTCGATGCTTTCTCTAAATGTGTATTCAAACTTTTTCTTTAACTTATAGTTGATTCATAAAGACTATAGCTTTGATGAAGGTTATAAATTACATTTGGACCAAAGAGTAGTCTCGAAGGCCTTGATAAATGATTTGGTTAATTTTTCCGATGTTTAAATATAACTGAAGAGTGTCAAAATAGTCGGTTAGAACCAGAATTTGTTATTCTTTCCAAACATATTCTTAGAATTGTTCCTTAACTGACGACAGTTAGCAAATATTTGAATCAATAAATGTATCACTTATACTGCACAAATAGGCTTCTCATTATATTTGTAATTTCTATAAACGGTATTTATGTGGATCTTTATTACTTTCTATTTTTTTAAAGAATTTTATATATAAGATAATCATGTGTTGCAATGAATAATACTCAAAAGAATCAAAATATTGAATTACATAAGTATTTTCCGAAATTAGATGGTTTGATGAACTATACAGAAAGCAAAGCAAATTCGATATTTTGTAGAGGAAGCTTTATTCTATAAACTATTATGGAAAAACATTTTTCTAGAATTTAAATTGAGATAGTTCGTATCAAAACACAAAAATGTATTACATAAAATATGCTGTTCAAATAATATCTTCATTGTTTCCTAACCTAATGCGTTAATTATTTCTTCTAATGATAGAGGCAAATTCCAAGTTTTTATTTAGAAATCAATCATCATCGTCAGCATATCTGGTAACTTACTCCATTCTGTAGAGCTTTTTTGCTGATCATTTTGGTAAAAAAAACTCTTTCTATTATAGTTGATAAATGATAATGCTGGATCAAAACATGGAAGAATGGTTAAATTGAACTGGAGCAATGTTCTCCTGAATTTTGATCCTAGCACCATCATCTGTTGGTAATAACAGAAGTCTTTTATGAAAATGATCAGCGATAAAAACTCTACAAAACGGAATATGTTAAAAAAAGTTTTGAAGATCTATCTCTTTGCTTCGGTTGATTACTCGCGGAAATACCCGATACATTTGGAGGGTGTATTTTTGATATGGAACAATTTCTATCATCGTCTCTATTAAATGAATTATAATATGAAAATAAAAATATGTCACATACTCCATTTCGTTGTAGTAGTTGTTGTTGAGTTTGTCATAGCTGATTCAGTCGTTGTTTTTGTTCCTTTAGTAACTAATAGAAAAACAAAAATATGTTTTCACTACATCATCATTCTATGTTTGATATTGAGAATTTCGAGAATCAATTCGAGGCACGACTAATTTTTAAAACTTATAATAATCTCACAACATAAACAAACATTTCCTCGAATCTTAGTAGTTTCAAAGAGTATTTGAATCACTTACATATGGAAATGTCCAGTTAAATAAGATATTTCATTACCTCTCTTTTATACAGGTTCAAGTATATTTTGGAGAATTATGACTTTCAATCGACTCACTCTTAATAAAACTTTTGTGCCATCATCGGGTATTGTTTTAAATGATCGAAAGCAAGTTTAAGTATGCGTTTATGTCTCATAAAAAGTTCTCACTGAATAGTTGAAAAAAGATCGTGATTATTATAATAGGCAATGCTCGGATAAAAATAAGTTATTAGCATAGTGCTTGTAGTCTAACTAATAAAAGTATGACATTTTCCCGAAAAATATTTCAAGCAGTATAAAAAAAAGGGAGAGAGTAATAGAATATCCTATCTAACTGGTCACTCTTACGTTCTAAATTGTCTAACATTGGACATCACTTTTGAAGTCAAATGACATTCAATAAGTTGTAGTAATTGCTACAATGTTTGATTTCTTGTAATACGAAAGGTAATTCTTTATTTCGAATTTTCAAGAATTTATGGGAGCTTGTCTATAGCATCAATTTACCTACCGGTTGTAATTTGATCTTCTAGGTATGGTGTTGTTGTGTTTTCTAAAAAATGAAATAATTATTTTTCAAATTGAATTAAAAATATTTTTGTTAACCATTTACTTAGCAAAGACGTTTAAAGAAAGAGTAACTAATATTTGCAAAAGATTGATCTTAATTAACTAATCTCTGTTGATGTAAAGAAGTTATAAATAAACTACAGACTTGCCGAGATATAGTCAAAAATTTTTATTAAAAATCGTTATTCTTGAAAAATGCAAGTATCTTGATTGAAAAAAATTGAACTGAACTAAGTAGTATGATAAAATGCAAAACTAATGCTAAAGCTCGTAAGATTCTAAATTTGTATTCTTCTGCTTGGAAGTCATTTCTCTAATTAAATTCAAGGGATTTTTCTATCCGGTTTTGTTAATGTTTCTATTCCATATTGTTTTCATATATATGTTAATCAAAAATTGTTAACAAATCGAATGGAAATCATTATTTTATTTCTACTCATTATTTCCCTGATCAGTGTTGCAAACATTAATATATGAATTTCTGCTGTCATATACTACTGAAACGGAATAGAATTTTTGTATCACGTATCATGAAAGCAAAAGGTGACGCAATTATGTTTCTCTACTATTCTAACGGAAGAATTCTAACCTGAATTATTTAGTTTTGAAAGAATATCATTGAATTAAGTAATGTATAAAAAATTCTGCTGATATATTAAACGTTCGAAAGATAAAAACATATTATTTGAAGATTATTGGGATAATAGAAATGATGAATATTACCTATTCTCAAGGCAATGATTAACTTTTATTGTTTTTCGATTGCAAAAATACTTTAAAAGTTCAACATATTTATTACTTAACCAATTCTTTTTGTTTTACTTACTACAGATATTCAAATCAGAGAATAGTTTTTTGAGAAACATATTTTCTTTATTCGATGTTTTATTTAAATAGCAGATGTTCTTAAATGATTTTTCTCGTAATTGTTTGACAAAATGTTGAAATAATTTTGGATTATAATCAAGAAAAACATTACTTTTGTTATCAAATTTTGTAATATTCGAAGATGAAACAATAGTATCCAAAGTAGAATTAGATATTTGAGTAAATGTTTTATATTGATTTGTGATAATTTGACCACCGATATTAAAAGTAATAATATTATTTTCTAATGAAGATTTTTGATTAAAATTTAATTTCTTAAGCATTTTTTTAAATGGCTCAATGAGTGAAGGTTGAGAGGGAAGATAAAAGTTAATTATATTATTTTTATCTGATATTTGTAATTGGTCAAGTAAATGACGAAAAAGAATTGGATTAAAATCTAAAAATATATTTCCTTTTTTATCCATCGGTAATCTTTGTTCCCAATCACCATTAAACATCATTGAAAGAATTGATTTTGGAGAACGAACAAGTGTTTCACGAGTTGTCATCATTATTTCACCACCAACATTAAGTTGAATAACATCTGTATTTTTAATACATTCTTTCGATTTCTTTTGACTTAATAGCTCACTTTCATCACATTTTACATAACGTTGTTGTTTTACAACTTCATCAGCTCCTTCGTCATCTATTAGTTGACTTCTTTTCGATTGAATAGTAATTGTAGAAGTATTCTTATAATTTATCCATATTATAATAAACAAGATCAACTAATTTATACAATCATATTTTAAATCTACACATTTATCAAATGACTAAATACTTACTATACGTGGTAGAAACGACATATCTATGTTTTTTCAGAAAAATAATATGCTATAATTTCTTTTCTCAGAATTTATAGAAGAAGAGATATGTGTTATCTCTTTTCTATCTTAGAGGAAGCTGTTACTGATGTCATAAATTATTCTTACATATAATTACAAGGAAGTAAACAAGACACTTGTGAGAGAGAAAAAACAAAAAAAATATCTTTATGATTTTATCCGAAATAATATCATTTCTATCACAGCAAAGTGTATTATCGTCTAAGACATATTTTATTTGTGCCCATTCTGTCTTTTATGCATGTAACGTTTCCAAACTAGATAATATCGATGCACAGAAAGGAAAGAAAAATCTGTATCTTCATAGACATTCATATGTATATTTATGAAATGAGAAGATGAATAAATGTATAAGAATAGTGAAAAATAAACAAATTAGAAGAGAACAGAAATTCATTATAAACAAATAATATAATTATTCGGATAACTAATACAATTGAACAGTAACACTATTAATTGAAATTTCAAAGAAAAATAATTTTTTACAGAGTATAACATAATCTTTACACGTCTTTCTCTCTACAATTTAAATTATCACTGATATCACAAATATATTTTACTTAAGACATTTCTAAAAATTTGATATTATTTTTGGTGTAGAAAATTAACCCTTATTTACCGATGCGGGTCAAACTGACCCAGTGGATCATTAAACATCCATAACTTTTTTCCAATGTCATCTGTTAAAACAAAGAAGTTGTGAAAATGGAGTGTTACATTACAGTGTGACTCATGTATATCGGATATTTTCCGGGGTAGTAAATTTGTAATATTTTTGACGTTAGTAATAAAGGGTTAAGCAGCCATTAATTGAAAAATCAATTAAAAATTTTTTCTTCGATATTTTCAAATAGTTCGATAGAACATTTCAGACAAAGAACTGAATCATCTTTTTGTGATAAAAATTTCCAAAATCGACTTGGAAAATCTCAACGAATGCCAAAAAGTTATTTTTTTGAGATTTTCATTACAAATAGATGGGTTACGAGAAAACCTCATTAACTCATACACTCCGTTTGAGCTCATATTTTCCTCATATGTAAAGCTCATAGTGTAGATAAAAATCCTAAAAGGATTCATTCCACTGCTGCTTTATTGCAGAAAATCCAAAAATTGTAATCTATTTTCTTTATTTAACGAGAAAAAAAAATTGATACATTTAGTGAATGAAAACAAAACAAACGATTAATCAGTGTCATGATAATGATAGTTCAAAAGAAAATGAGTTAAGTACTTCATGACATTTATCTGTTTGAAATGTGAAACAGATATCTTTCACATTCTGCAATGGACCTAAATCATGTTTTAAAAACTCGCTTTTACATCAGGCATGTCTTATCATCGATCGAAAAGCTTTTAAACACATTTATGAATGTACCCATAATTGCAATTTGATCAAATTATTATGTTCGAAAAAATTGATATCTATTTAATTCCTACCGTACGTGATCATATATACGGCGTACAATTTTCCTATGTTGACAATTGTAATACATATCAAGAGATTGAATTATTGAGATAGTTTCTGATGGAATGACTCTATATTCAGTATTGTTTCAATCATTTATAAACTTCTGGATGAATTTGATGTGGCAAACGAACGACAAATAACAACGTTCTGGATCCTAGATTCAGAATTCAACACTAATTAACTCAATAAATGACTAGTGACGATGTTAAGTTATCACTTTCAGAGCAACTAAGTACAATGTTCTTTGCCTGGAACAAGTTCTTTTTCACATTATCATCAATACTTTCTGACATCTCTTCTAAACACATATACGATGGACCAAGAACACGTTCACCCATTGTTATTGTTGCTTGTATAGTATGTACACGAATTGCAGTGCCAAATGATTGAACAAAACGCCAAGTATATTTTCTTCCCTATGGGTTAATATTCTACTACCATGAGGCTCCAGCTCAACACCTATCTCAGATCTGAAACAATTAGGTGCTCTTATTACCTTAGTAAAAAATTATAGGCAAAACAACTTTCAAAGTATTAACACATGTATTTCACTGTGTAAGTTTTTTACTGATAGATTTTTTTTCTAGATGACTTTTTTTCAGGGATTTTTTACTCGTAAGGATTGAGGATAAGTTGCACGCCGTTTTATAGAGACATCGTTTATTCTTGCGTAATTACTCGAAGAAAAAGATCAACCTTCTTGAAAGATACTCTGTTCGATAATAAGCATACAATCGCTTTGTAGTCCGAAAACGTTTAATTTAAGATCTGTATCAGTCTTCATATAAATAGAGCTAACGCATTACTTCACATTATATAAGAGATTATTATTAATATTTATCATCGTCTACAATTAAAACAAAGATATGACGACAATGGCTAAAGCAAATGAAAGAAAAATTATTGCACGTTAGTATAGAACAGAAATATCGTGTTCACTCGCAGAATGATCAGAATCTTTTGAGATATAAACAGTTAAATAGTAGGCATCTTTGATCAAAGATGAAAACCTTTTAACTGCAAACTGATTATGTATCAAAGAATGGATTTTTAAAATGCAATTTCGGGAATAGATGAATTTAAAACATTTTCAGCTCCATACTGAATATATATTTTCGTTAATTTTCCGAACTTGCTACACTTAACGTGAATGTTACTTCTCTGATAAATTGACTGTTGGTTAATATACAGGGTGTTCCAAAAGTCATGATTACTTAAGTTTCTCGTTTATCTTTACTATTTAGTTTAATTTCATCACTTTATTTTTTTTCATGCGAACAAATTTCATAAGTATTGTTCTAAGACACTGTCCTTTAGCGAAATATGAAAAAATAGACTCCTACTTCCAGAAAAATAACGAATGCGGCAAGTTGAATGATCTTGTATTGAATTTTAATTTTCATTCACTTAACATATTGTATTAAAAAAACAAAATATACCAGAAGATAGAGAGTGAAAAGCTCTACAATTTATAAAGTACAACTTATTTTATATGTAAAATAAAAGAAAGGGACTTGGTTATTGTAGAAAAATAATGACATTTTCGTAACAGCAAACATTGATCGCACGGTATTTTAAACGCAAAATGTGTATATATAAAAAACAACTTGTTCTTTGTAAATTGTAGAGATTTTCACGCTACATCTTGTAGTATATTTTGTTTTTTTCTTAAATAAAGCATATAGGTTGATGAAAAGACGAAATAACAAAAATCGAACTCATCTTGCACCAAAACAAAACATCTTTTTCACCCGATCCAAAGGACGGGAGTGTGTTGATCCACAAGTCGGCCCTAAATGAAAACCACTTCTGCTCTCAGATTTATGCTTCATTTTTACCATTAAAGCATCCTTAATGCGTATAGACCATTTTCCTGCACACTTTATACTAAATTCAATAAAATAGGCTATTAGTCCCACCTAGGGGTGGGCAGTTATCGCTACCGTGCGGTAACGGTAACTCTTAATGAAAACCACCTACTACTGCAAATTACGAACCCTCTCCCGGAAATGATAAAATTTCATGACGCCACTAGAAACGTAATCAGAGCCCACAAATATAAAATACGAAAAAATTTGCTCACTATCTATATATATAATGTCGAGTGTCACGTCTGATACCTCTCCTATTGGTCAATTTGTTCGACCAATCTGATTTCAAGGCCAATGATTAAAGGCAAATCACCAACACACAGAAACATGATCCACACTATTATAAAGGAGTACTCCTATCTCCTCAAATACTATACTATGGAGGTATTCTTAGGTCCTCAAGAGCTATTATATGAAGGCATCCATAGATCCTCAACTACTATATATTGGGAGTATCCTTCGGTCCCCAAGTACTATATTAAGACTAGGAATGGCACTTTAGCTTTTCTGATAGTCAGAGAACTGGCCAATAAGATGGCAGCAAATTGAAGCTTGCTTATTCTATGAGTAACCGAAGGAAATTGTATGAGGACTTTTCTAGAACACCCTTGATAACCTTACGTTGGCCCGAACAACCCTATGTTTCATATGGATCATAGTTAAACTCTAATATCAGCCCATAGTATATACAAGATTTCAGCCAATCAGATTTCAGCAAAGGATTTCTCTGCTAATATTCGGATGAAGCATGGACATGCTCGGGCCATTTAGGGGCTATCAAGAGGTGTCTTTAATATGGCTCGAACAACCCTAAGTTTTATATGGATGATAGCCGAAGTCTAATATCGGCCCATGTTATATACAAGACAAGTCAAGCCCACCTCCTCGTGGTGTTTCATGGGTAATGCAAACGAGCCTCTGCACACCTCGCATGAACCACATGATATGCGATAATCATACTCCGCCTATAAACGAAAAAATCGTGCAATTTGCATGGGGTGTAGCTAGTAAATTATAATAAATTATAAATTATAGAATATATATTATACTACTTACTGAAGTTATATTACAATTTTTTAGCAACTAATAAAATATCACCTAGCTAATACTACTATAAAAATTAGTCTTTTTGTTTTTTTCTTTTGTCGATCTACTAAAAAAATGATTTTCGTATTCTAATAATAATCGTTGCCTTTTTCCTATGTTTTATTAACATTATAATGAAAAAACAGAAAACGCGTCGGATAGTTAGACTCTGAATACTATTCATGATTTCTTATGCAAACCATACAAAATTCTTATTTTCATATATTTATTTGATTTTGAAAAAACAATAGATTGCAGAGAAGCAAAAGTTGAAAATAGCAGAATTCATTTGTGTTTTCATTGAAATAGACAGATCAGTTTATTTTACAATTCACCTTCAACCGCCTCTCCAGCCACCATTATCTTCACCCTCACCCTCGCACCCGCACCCCACACCCACACCCACATTCACCCTCAACTTCATCTCACCCTATAGCCACGTTCACCCTTGACATAACTATATCGATTATAGATTAAAGCACCAAAAAAATATGTTTCAAAATAATTCCTTGAAACAAAAGTTTCAACTGGTATAAGGCCAGATGTTTGTACAAGAAATACAAATGAAGCATGAATTAATTCAACAATAAAACGTTGACTAAAGATATTTTGACCATAAATATTGATTGCACTAAAATTAACAGATGATAATCCTGCACCTGCCCACCACAGTGCTAAACGATCTCCATCTTCTACTGTTTTAACATATTTAATTGATACATATATAGATAAAAATGAATAGAAGGCAATAAAAATTAAATAGATCAATGTTAATTTATATTCTAATGTTGATCGTTTTATTTCATTCTCTTTATTTCGACGATAATTATAAGCAACCAGAGTTAATATAGTAGATGTATAATGAACAATAATATCAAACCACATATTACTACGCATTAATTCAGTTGTGTAACATGTGTTTATATGAGTCAATGCATGAATAAATGTCCACAATATACTTAATATATAAATTAGGCGATCAATCTTATCAATGGAAGTTTTTGTTACAACTGTCCATCGATCATAAATCAATAATATTGTTAACGTAATTAACGTGAAATAATATAGATTGACATGAATCAATGATATTCCATGTAATATAGCCATAAACATCCATACACTTAATATATTGAGTGTATATAAATATATACTAGAGAAGTCGATATCAATCAAAAATCTTTTCATTAGTATTCTGACTTATAACAAGAGTAGCTTTTTGAAACAAATGATTCTTATATCAAATGTCCTCATCTATATAATATGTCATTAGAAAGAAGTATCTTATGATGTTGACATATGACTGATAAAGAAATTGCGCTCTTTTTGCCAAAACAATGCACTACTAAAAAACTCAAAAACACTCAACCTGTTATCATATCTATGTTATCAAACCTATGCACAAAGACAAAAAGTGGCTGATATATCAACAAAGTTAGCAGCCAATTCGAGTATTTTCCATGAAGATTTGCTTCAGCGACTAACCCACATAAAATAAGCAGTAAGCCGCCTACAACTCAGCGAGTTATATCCAACGATAACAAAACAACGCCACTCGAACCTAAAAAAACCGAAACCTTCCAAAAAAGCTTGTCAGCGCAGTTCCCTTGGGACTAAAATATGGAACTCACATATTTTTAAACAATTGAGCACCAGCTAAATAAGCATAAGAACCAATTGCTGTATCGTGTCTGTTTCTAATGAAGAGAAATGTTTGTAATGGGGAGTATCTGCAAGGGAAGGAAGAGGCCACAAAACTTCGACTTAAAACTTACACCCACATTTTTCATGTGAGTCCCATAAAACACATAGAACAACACCAGCGTTTTCTTTAAAATTTATGACGACTCGCTTGACTACATAAGACTTCACTAAAACCTACATCAATCAATGCAGAATTTCACGCTCTATGGAACAGTGTATCTCTCGCACACATCATCTCAAATTTAATATCACTTTCATGGGATAAAACATCCAAAATATGAGTATGGTGAAGAATTGGGATAAGTATCCGCCATGACTACTCATTTTTGAACTTAAATCACCGACGAGCCATATATCAATTGATGCCGAATTTGAATCTCAATAGCATGGTGTGAAGGTGCCATGATTGTCTCGAAACAATTTATTTTTTTGTGTAAAAGATCGTGATAAACTTCATTAGGGTTTGCAACGGTGATAATCAATAGTCAGTTAATCGGTTCGAAACGCTAATCGGTAGATTATTTATGATGGATCTAGTGGACATAAAATGAATCGTATCTTCCTTTCTGGAAAACAAGAAACATGACTTGTTCTGTAGTTGAATGAAAAACAAATTACATCATTTGGATTCGATCCAATGAGAAGAGTAACGTTTAATGATATTGAAAGTTGTCATCCTCTTCAATGATTTATTAATATTTATACATCTTTTACATTTTTGTATTTTATTCTTCATTGAGTCCTAATTTCTCTTTCGGCGAGAATATTATTTAGTGATTCTTCAGGATTGGTATTTGATGAGGAAACAGAACAGTGAGGGTGATGACCATCAAGTCGATGAAGTCATATAAACATGCCATACATCGAAAAGTTATGTGAACTTGCAGTTTGGCGGTCATTTTGAAGCATTAATTCCAAAGAGACAAAGATATATGAAGAGGAAAACAGCCATATTGCATCTTTTGATATATTTTTTTAAATACAGTATATTAGGTGATGAAAAAATGAAATGGATGAAGAACCATTTCTTTTTCTTTGAAAGCTTTTGATGCAATCAATTATATTTATTTTAATGTGATTTTCTTGCACTTATTGATATATTAATAACTGTTGATGAAAATTTATGCCTTAGTTCATCGATTGTCTAATACAAATCAACCCTTTCAAAACTTTTGATGTCGTGCAGAGACAAAAAAATTACACTATTAGAAAAGTGACACATTGAGCAAGGAGCAGAAAGTATCTCGGGACGATGTACAAAAGTTTTCAACAAAAACAGTAAGAATCTTTCGTTCTTTCCATCTCTCTCTGAATAAATTATTTTTCCCATCCTTCCCGTTTTACGGGATGTCAAACATACAGCATCAAATAAAGATTTCTGTTGCCTTCTCATTAGCTCAATGCAATAGATGTCTCGTCGATGTCATGTAGAAAATTCTTCAAATCAGCATTCCTCGGATGATCCTTTAAGCCATCACACACCAAGGTTGAAATAAAGGTGTCATGCGTGCCAGGAGATATAGAAAGTGCATTAAGCAAAACCCATATACAATGTACACATGACATAGTCACTGTCTAAGACGTTTATATATATAACGATTTAAACCATAAAGAGGCAAACATTCAGTATAGCTTTTCCTTTCACTCTGTGCTTCACCCTTACCTCTATCAAGAGACATGTTCCATAACTGAAACGAATTTTTGACACTGGAAAAGCATATGAATTTCGGAAATTTATAAGACATTATAAAGAAAACTACTTTTCTAAAACTTATTTTTGCTTTTTCAAAATTCTAGATGCTGATCAGTAAAGTATTAAATTTATAATACATTTTAATCAATGACACGATAAAATGTGTGTAATGTCGGCTCATAGTAGAGTGACTGCTGACATATTATTAATAGGGATTTGGCTCCATATCTCCTATATCTCGTAGGTTTACTTTCCTATGACAGTTAATCGAGTTTCCGCAGATCTCCGAACGCATCTAATCGATATCAAATTCATTTTATTATTTTAATTTATTAATGTTAGTTATAAAAAAAGAAGGTTGAATCAGTTTATTAATTGTTATGCCAATAGCATCGTTAATCTTTAATTGAATGTTCTGTCAATTATCTAGAAATAATTGTATTTAATTTATAACTAATGACCTAACTGGAAGACTATTCCTACCTTGACTCTCAACACAATTCATAGTACCTTCAGGTACATATCCAGATTGGCAAGCACATACACCATTATCACATATTGCATTTGCAACAAGACCTTGACAATTTGTGTCTGAATCACATGAACCACCTAGCACACTATCATAAATAACAGAACTAGTAGTGGTGCTAGTTGTAGTGCTAGTATCTATGACAATTAAAATGAATTTATAATTAATGATCTAATAGAGAGCTTGTTCCTACCTTCATCCTCAACGCAATTCATAATTCCTTCTGCTATATATCCAGATTGACAAGCACATATACCATTATCACAAATTGCATTAGCAACGAGACCTTGACAATTTGTGTCTGAACCACCCCAACCACCTAGTACACTATCATAAGTAACATCACTAGTGGTAGTAGTTGAAGGAAAACTACTCGAAATAGCAGTAGTTGATACAATTAAAAGTAATAATATGAACCACATTTTGAAATCTAAAATTGGTAACTATCAATTATCTATAATTTATAATTCATGTTATTCACGATACAGAAAATTGATCTTGTTTTAAAAACAAATAATCTTTAAAACGGTTTATATCTTGCTTTTTTTTATTCTCGTATAATATAAGAGAGCAACAATTTTTTTATTGGTGATGAGTCGGGTACTCGTACTAAAACCTCATTAATAGCAGTTTCTATATGGTTCATCATGGTTACGGGTATGAGAAATGGTGTCCGTGCAGTATCCTAATGAGCCGTAGAATGCCAAAGACATTATATCTTCATTTCCATTTTGCCGTAAGTCATGATATATACGATACAGGCGTAATAGAAAGCGACAGAATGAGAAAAAGAAGTTCGAAAATAGCGCTGTAATGAAAATAAGACGTTTCCTTCCTCTTTTCACACATATTGAACATAAAGACAAAACGAAAGAAACGATTATAATATATGTTCTGAATTTGTTAACTAATAAAAAATTATCCTAATTAGCCGTCTGCTTTAAACTTAAAGTTGTTGTCTTGTTATTTAGCTATCTTTTAAGAAGAATACCATCATGATTTATTTATTTCTATTTTCAATATATTTGGATATAGAAAGCTCTTTAACTTATTATTTAAATCGTATTTATCCATTCTCTGTATTCGAAATTTCATATCTCTATCTTATTAAAATTCAAAAAGGAGAAGAGTAATCAGTAGTTAAAATAAATGATATCCAAGAAAAACAAAATATCAGCATCGTCAGTTGTTATTCTGGATCTGTAAAAGCTCAAATTTTCATGTTGATCAGAGGTGTTTACCGTGGAAACATCAGATTTTTAGACGCGATGGGGATCTATTGTGCATTTATGGAAAGAATATTTCGACGGTAAACTCTTTTAATTTCAAGTTTTTTTTTCAAACCTTCAAATTATTATTCTATTTCTTGATACATACATCGGAATAGTGAGAAAGAAAAAAAAGTTGTTTATCACGATAAAGCAGTTATTACCTTATTTTGGTGTCGAACAGAATAAATCAATGCTTTGCTCTGAATCATTTAATATTCGTTTTATATTTCGCCATATTACGTTAAATAGTCATATTCGAAGAATAAATAAAAATGTTAATGATAGAACGAAATAAAATATACGTTATTTGGCGTACACATCGACAGAACGAAAATAATTTGGCGAAAATGATACAACGTTTTTCCTGTTCTTCTTCTCGTTCGTAATAATGAGACATATTATTTTTGTATATTCGAACATATTTTGGCTTATGATTATTTTTTATTCAAAAAACTTCTGTTTATATTAGGTTCTAATTTCTGAGGATAAAATAAAAACTTTTTCTAGTTAAATTAGTTTTTCAAACATTATACTGGCAAAAAGAAGTAAAATAGAATCGAGTAATAGAATGATTTTATTCTAACAATAATCAATTAAAAATAAAGCAGCAATTTCGTTAGAGAGTATGTGCTTTAATCAAATGAGAAGAGGCTAAACTATTTTATTGAAAATAATGATGAAATTCAATTTTCTTTTTATTGTTTTCAATCGATCACGGTTTAGTTGTCGTTTGAATATTCATATATTTGATACTTGAAACTTACTTACCATCATTTAAGAAGAAATAAATGAAAATTATATATATATAAATATTCAATGCAAAAACAAAATTTTTAAAAATGTAGGCAATTGCCTATTGTGAAAAAATGTGAATACTTGCGTACACTTAAAGTTTCCCGAAGTGGTTTACAAAGATCAATCTAAAATCTTTTCCAGTTAAAGAATGGTCACAGTAATAGTGGTTCAATGATATTTTCTGTCAATATACTCTCTCGTACACTTAAATTTGTTAAAACTTGCAATGTAACAGCTGAAAACGTGAATAAACTAAATCACCCTCCGCAATAGAAGAGCCTGCCATATTACAAGTTTTCCCTATCTAGAAAGCTCCCGAGAGAGGTTTTTCGCAGGAATTGTGTATATTTTACCGAAAATTTGGGTGAAATTGGGACTGGATGTGACTCGACATAATATAAGGCCCAGAAGGGGGGCTTTTTATTGCGGAAGGAAGTTTACATAGGAGATCTAAATAAAAATCGATTGACTGTATAAATAATAGTGTTTTGAAAACTCGTTTCAGATCTTGAAAGTACTATTATCATGATTGAGAATTTGTTAGAGATATATGTGGATGTTGAATCATATTTATTACTATCCGATGTAAGAGAACCAATTAATTCATGTCATTGCCCAATTAAAGAAGATAAGTCAACCATCTTTATTGCCTGACGCAGGGGTGTAACTCAGTATCTACACCAGGAGAACGTAGAGACACAACATGACTATAGTGTCGATTCTACCTGGGACGTACGGTCGTATAAAGTGAACCAAATACGCTTACCCACCCAACTTTGATTCACTTCATATAGAAAAAATAGGGCAATCAAAACCGAATCCATAGTTTACCAAATTTTATTTTCCTCTATTTTTCTTGTAATATGCGCTAGCCAAAGTCTTGTAAGTTTTTGCAGACTATCTAGGGATGCTAATTGAAGTTTTTTGAGAACTATCTAAGGTTGATACTTGGTGGTTCTTAAAAGTTTTCGTCCTTATATTTTTTTTCAGCGGAAATGAAAAATGTATCATCAAAAGCCTCTAAATTCAAATTTTTAGCTCATTCTAACTTACCCTTGAAACGTTATGAAGCAAACAACGAATGAGAGTCCACCATGTCATTCGACAAAAAAATTTTTGTCATACTAAATTGGTTAGTCAGCATATGGATATTTTCTTCGTCTGAACTCATCACAATCTTTTCGAATCATAGCCCACACAGAATTAGACAGGACATACAAGATTTATCGCGTGTTTTCTCGTTCTTCTTTTGAGTGCAAGGCTGCATTTCTCCGTAAGAAACTTCATCTTCTGATGTCAAAATATCTTTAAAAAAAATTGCTTGGGTTATTCAACTTTTTTGAAATAAGACCACGACTACATGGCTTTTATGAGCGAGCCCATATAAGCCACGACAGTGAACACAAAAAACTTACTCGATCGAAGTCGTCAGATTTTGCTCAATTTAAGATACGTTGTCCAGGGAAGAATTGTATGAATATTGGCGCAAGTCGCTTTAAAATATATTGAATCCTCGATTTTCTATAAGTATTTTACGAAAAATCCTGAAAATGACTATTTCGACCGCAAGGGTCTTGTTTTTTCTGCATGTTCTTGAACACGCTGGAGTCTTTAGACATATGTTTGCTTTCATGTCGAGGCAAGTCACTATGTGTTCTCGGATTCCCAAGAAGTAAAAACCTTGCCTAAACTTATGTTCTTAGCGATTTTTAATAGGCTTCCTCATTCTTAAGATCTTAGTGCCGATTTCCATTCCTAGGAATCCGGAACTTGGTATAAGCTCCAGGTTTTTAAGAACGGAACCCGAAACTGATACCCCTAGTTAGCAGATTTACTCCATTGCAGCTTTCTATACCCACTAAGTTTTATTCTTTTTAGCTAGTTCCATTCAATGGAGAAGCGCACCTAACTTGTTTCCTATGAAATTTCATATTTAGCTTTTATGGAGTGAATACTCAGTGGCAGATCCAGAAAATCAGTGAGGGGATGGCGGTTTGTCTGAGGGGGTGGCGGTCATGATCAAAAAATGGTTTTCAAGACCTATTTGAGGCAATAAGGTCCCTTTTTTTCTCATTTTTGCTGAGGAAAAAAGGGAAAAAAATCGGGCGAGGGGGTGGCGGTCGCCGGATCGCCTACTGCTGGATCCGCCACTGTGAATACTCACGTGTGATTGAAAGTGAGTGAAAATGAAGCCGTTACTCTTGACAACAAGCTGCTTTTATAGAGCAGAAAAAGAGAATATTATTGCAAACAGAAAAAAGAAAAGGGGATAAAACATGTCATACTTCTTTTTTTGTATGTAATAAGAAAAAAATTCACACGAAAAAATGGCATCAATAAAGTTGTCAGCGGATTCTAGGGCCTATCTCTAAAAATCACCCAGTGATCGGCGCTGGATCTCTAGAATTTCAAAAAAGCAATTTATCAGTTCATTATGTTCTCTCATTAGATAATCTTTAAAAACCTTCAAGTACTATCCTCCGGTAGTCCTCAAATCCTCACAGGTAAAATGTTCGTGTCATTCAGAAAACTATGGAGAACACAACTTGACATTTCTCCAAAGTACCAGGAAAATATGTCTATCACTTTTTTGCGCTATATTGAAAAAATGGGTAAAGTATGGATTATGGACTCTAGTTTAGCTCACGCGAATTTCGATTTCCTTCATATAACCGGGACATACCTGACTTGCAAATCTGGAGAAGGAAATTTTTTTCTAGCATTGGCTTTCGACTCTACTTCGTATTTTGAAAACAACCAGACAGATAACGGCTCATTTTAACGATTTGATATGACTGGGCAGCCACGCAACGAAAAATTTTTTCTATGCTTGGAAAAATCTATCTCATTGTAAGTAAAGAAGAGTGTTACGCTAATACTACAGTCGAGTCCACTTATAAGAGCTTCGGATAAAGGAGTGGTCCGCTGTTAAGAGCCGCTTTTTTTCCTGTGCTTTACGTACTATCAAAGTCCACTTATAAGAGCCTCGAATAAAATAGTGGTTCGCTTATAAGAGCTTTGTTTTGGCGCTTTTTCGCGATTTTAGTCCGCATAAAAGAGTTTGTTTATCTATATGATTATAAATATGCACTTACGTTTTTCTTCTTCTGCTTTTCTTTTCTTGTTAGTCATGCGCCAAGGATTTTTCCTTTCCTGTCATATATATGTGATGAACTTTTTCTTTCCTTTGTTCTTCTTTCTTTGATATCGTTCGATGTTAGATTTTTCTTTTATGTTCATCATCTATAGAATTTTTCCTTCTTCCTTTGTTCTATATATTGTTCTTCATTTTTCGTTAAAACTTTATTTTTGAAAGAATGACATCTCCCAACGGTAAACGTTGCACATTATCGATTGAGCAAAAATTGAGAATCTTGAAAGCACTGAAATAGAAAAAGTCAGGCGATGTGGCTAAAGATTTCAACATCAGCTATTCAACGGTGAAGAAGAAATTCGAAAAATAGCGTTCTCAAAGTAAAACCACGGATTTCTTCAAGTAAATTTATGCATGTCTACGTACTACTTAATAAATGTTGACAAGAACAAATTTTTGCACTGTTTTACATATAGTTCGGATAAAGGAGCGATCTAGATATAAGAACCGTTTTTTGAGATCCTGACGGTGCTCTTTATAAGCGGACTCCACTGTATTAGCAAAAAGGGTATTTTGTACTCCTGCTTCTTCATGTGCAGTCGAGTGTGAATTCAGTTCAGCTGGTGTTATGATATCTCAAAGAAGAAGTAACCTTAATCCATCATTGGTGAACGATATGATACTTGTTCGATCTGCTGCTGCTTATTTAAAAACTTGAACCGGAACATTGTCTTGTATCTTTTCTTATGATAAACACATTATTGTGCTGAATAAATCATTTATGTAGAATAAACTACTAAAGAAAAGTCCATTATTAACCAAAATATCCTCGGGTCAATACGGGCAGGGTGGGAAGGAGTTGAACGAAATTACCTACGGGGACAGGCGGGTCCTGCGAGACAGTAAAAATTGCTGCCCCGCACATCTCTGTTTTATCCAATCACTTTTACACGAATCAATTTTTTTTTATTTTCTACTGAAGTGACAGATATAATTTTCGTCTTTCTTATCATGAATAAATATTGATAAAATTGTAAAAGAAAAATAATCGAATTATGAGTTTAAATAGAGTATCTAGTCATCTTATTGGTTTTGTACGAATTAAGGAACGGAACTGTGACGTCGTGATCGAACTTCAATAGGAATATGTTCGACTGTCTGTACGCATTGATTTATTTCAGATTCATCAGCAATATGTGGTTTGACTCGAATTTTATTGTAAAAATGTGTGATTAACCAACGTATGAATGGAATAATGGCCAATTTGAAAATAAGGAAACTGAAGCCAAATAATTCAATAATGGCGATCGTAAATAAAATATTATGAAAAATCATTTCACCTACTCGAACGATTGGATCTTGTCGATTGAGAATATAAAATTGTGTTTCGCTCAGATCAATAGCAAGGAAAGTATATGTAAATAGATACCGTTTATATTGTCCTTGTAAATCATATAGAACCTCATCTGAAATTCCTTCCGCCGTAACTGTTGGAACAAAGAGGCCAGAGTATAAAATTGAATCACCATGGACCAGTGGTTCTGTTTTATTAATGACTTTTGTTAAGACAAGATTGATGTGCGGTTGATGACCAAGAGTTGCATTTGTTTCACCAAAAAAATCACAAGTTTGAAGAGAACGTACAGTGTACATATCTTTTTCTGTACGTTGAGGTCCCGAAAGACAAATACGTAAACCACCAATGGAATATGATGTGGAAAAATTAAAATCAACCGTCACGAGATGATTTGGTAATGAAAGTGAGATAGAGAGAATGACTGAACTCGATCGATTACATTGATAACCATAAAAAGGTATTTCATGTACACCTGATTTTAATGTTATTTTAACATCAGAACATACGATCATTGTATTAAGAAGATCAATAGAAAGTGTCAATGGTTGTTCGTTGAGTAGACGAAATATAGGTGCTTCATCCTCAGTGACAGACATTGAAAGTAAATGAAAACCAGTACTGAACTTGGCATTATGTATGGAACTATCACATGTGAGTGAACTGCTGGATGAATTTTCGATTGGATAAAGATATATAAAAGTGCCACTGAAAGCGTAGGCAAATATGATTTGAACGAAAACGGAAAAGGAAAGGAGACCACCAATCCATAGTTCTCCTTCACCAATCAGATCAATTCGTTTGAAAATTGCTGTGATCAATAAATAATGACGCATATATTTTGGAAGCATTCGAAATAAACCAGCTAGAACAATAATCAAAAAAATAACTCCAGCAGTGATTAAGGTCCAAAAGAGTGGAGAGATCAGTAAACAACGAATAGATTTTGTTTGTAGACGAACCATATTTTGTACGAGAATATCATCGTATGCATCCGAATCAGAATTTTCTGGATATTGCACAGCTTGACTTATTCGTATTGTATATGGATTTTGAGGAACATCACCAACAGCTCCCATGGGACAATAACTATTCAAATCACATAACTCACATTCAATGTCTGTAGCATTGTTTATCTTGGAGTTTTTCTTGCCGGACGGACAGATATGACAAGGTCCAATCGATGATAATGATTTAAAAGTACCAGCAGAACATGTCGATGGTTGACAACCATAGAAGGGAACCATGGAACTATTCGATATCAGTTTGGAGCTCATAGTGTACATACCGGGTGGTGCCACACATAAAAGTTGTACATGACCATTATTCAATAGAATGGCGAGATTTCCTGAATCGAATGATTGTATTCGAGAAAAATTCGGTGATTGTAAAGATGAATTAAGAATTTGCTGATTGTTTGGATATGTAAATGTTGGCTGCGGTGGCGACGAGACATTGAACACTAGCACTTGTGATGATGACCAAGGAGAAACAACAGTTGAATAGGCTATGACAGCGAAAGTACTATTATCAAGCCAAGCAACTGATTTGCCAAACATGCTACCTATTATAAAAGTAGATAGTATTAGATAAATTAAAATTTTCAATACCTGTAGTCCATGCAATATTGATATCGGTCAGATGAATACTGATGTTAGTACTGATATTTATGTAGCCGAAGAAAACAAAATTGTATCTAGGTATACCAATAAGCATTTGATATTGTTTGTTAATGGCTATGACTAGATCATTCATTGGTGAATACATTAATTGATCTTCTTCAATAGGTTGAATATAAGGCAGTAGAATTTCATTACTTAGAAGGGTTATATTATTCGGAGGATTCAGACGAACAAGTGAAATAGCCATGCGATAAGACCAATCGATCAAGAATGAGTAACCAACAATAATAGCATGTTGATTATCATCGAGAATGACTACGTCAAATGGCTTGAATACTTGTTGCCAAATATCACGAATGGAATCAAGTTTTGTCAATTGAAATGTTCTTAAATTATAAATCCATGATGAATCCCAACCTATCACATAGGCAAAGAAACCTCGAGGATCAATATCAAGTGTATAAATATCGTATCCTTCCAAAGAAGTTGTGGTAATGAAAGAATGACGATCGATTTCGCTACTAACACAACTTTTCGAAACATTAATAATACCAATAAAATGATGTGTTCGATTAAGATTTTCACCCATGTAAACGAACAAAGATGGATTTGCAGGTGAAGCAGCAATACTTTGTACGTAATCATCTGCATTCATGTAATCCATATGACAATAATGTGCTGATATCGATGGTGTAATAGAAAACATCTCATAACCAATAAAAAACTGTCGAAGATCATTTCGGGCAAGTACAATAAATGAATTGTCGCATACAACCATTCGACTACCGTACATATCGTATTCATGCACATTGAATAATGATTGTTCACCAGAAGTAGTCATCATTACTACCATCAAAATAGCATTCCAGAATATTCTCATCATGTTCATAATGTACATTCAATAACTCTAAACAGTATTTATACTTCTGCATAAATAAATTCATTTAAAAAATAATATTTGACATAAAAACATATCATTAAATGGCAATTTAAAACTTAGTGGGCGTTTCATTTTAGGTACTTTATTTATTTAAATGAGAGCAAAACAATCAGAAAAAACACGATTTTAACTTTATCATCACTTTTTCCTGCTTTAAATTAAGACCTACTTTTTTTTTAAATATAGTATCATCTTCCATATAGTATATTGTTCATATAATAGGTGCGAATAAAAAATAAAACAATACTAATCAGCGATACTTTTTTAAATCTCCTATCGTCAAAAACAAATACGTTGCGAAAATATCCCATTCATTTAATGTTCCGCATGTCCTAATGTTGAAAAAAAAATTGTTTTAAAGATTTTATCGATTGTTTAATGTTCTCATGTCCTGACATAAAAAAGAAATCATTCAGAATAAGAAAATCATTTTTTTAAAATTTTATTAGCTTTTCAATGTTCCTACTTATGTCAATATTAACTTTTCATTTATATGAACGATGAGAAAAATATTATAATCAAACAAAAAAAAAAACAATTTTAAATACAAGTATAATGATAAATACACAAAGTAAAACTAAATAATTCAAGGTATTACATTTACTTTCTCTTTTACTTTATCGACATTAACTTGACATAGTTTACATCGATTGTAAATCTTCGAGGGAATTATGAAAAAAATATAATGTAATCATCGTTAAATATTTTGATTATTGAAGAAATAAATTCGAGAAATTTAATGAATAAACAGAATATATCATAAAACATATCATACCTAAAATAATGATAATAAAATAACACAATTCAAAATCCAACATTGTAGATATAATCATATTGCTTATCGGGTCTGACATTTTTATTATAGCCAATTAATAATGATGTGAGTAATATTTGTTCAGCTTGTTGTGAAGTTGATCATGTTCCACAAGAAGTTTTATGGTACGAGACAAGGTTAAAAATCTTTGTTCTCATGGCAACAAACATTTTTCAACGAAAGCTGAGTGTCTGAATGGAGAAAACTCAGCTTTTATTATGGGCGCGCCATAAGTAATTTTATTAGCTTTACAGAATGGGTGATTTTGGTATTTTTGAATTTTCCAAAGTTTTCGGTAGTTTGCTTCTAAAAGATACTAAGTTTTCCACTAGATCGAAATCGGCAAATAATAATTTTGAATATTTATAATTAGATAGCTTTTATGAGTTAATTGCCAACCATTTTTCCTTTCTAAAAAGCTTCAGTTTTAGAAAACTGTCGTTGAGGTGACTGTCTTCGACGGCGAAACCATTGAAAAACTCTGTAAGTTTCATACAGTGTTACTTATCTCCAAAATTTAGGCTCACAGGGATCGCAAAAACGTACAAATTTTATGAATAAATGGATAAAATACTCATCATTCTTTGTCGAGATCGGTTTTGATGAAATTTTCGAAAGATATAACAGTTTTTGGTAACATTCTCACGCATCCTGTACAGAAATTTCTATTAAAAAACACTAGAATCTTATACGAAAATCTGATCAAAGTCGATGTTAAAAAAAGAAAAGATGAATAGTTTGTTCCATTTATTCATATAATTCGTCCTTTTTGAATTCTCTGTCCACATGAAAAATCTAATAAATGTAGAAATTCTATCCGGACTCTACGAAAGTTTTCGCTCCACGAAAAACTGTTTACCGTTATATTAATATATGAAGCTTTTCTTATCTGCGTTACTTGTGGACATTTCTGATTGCATAATAAATTTTTCATTCACTGAAAAAGTTCGTAAGGAGGCATTGTACCCCCTGTAATTTTTTACTGGCTACGCCACTACCATGGATACTCCAATATAAGAGACTTTGAGAACCTACCGGTTGGTTTATAGATGATTCGAGGTGGCTTTCTTTTGTCCTCAATATTCTTTTGAGCCTGATAGAAATCCCGTCCGCAATAGACATAGTATTTTTTTATATACTCCTCACTAGATTGGAGGAAATTTTAGTTATTGTGTTTTTTTGACCTTTGACCTTGCCACACACACAGAAACTATTTTTTTTCATATGACCCTCACTACAGTCGAGGGAATGAATACGATGTTTTCATGTCAAGTTTTCGTTTGACACAGCCAATCATTTAATTTTCATCAAAAGAAAAAAATTAATACTTTATTATTAAAATAATATTCTTTTTTCTTTTCATTACATTCTTACAATAACGCTGCCTTCTTCAGAATTTTATAATGAAAACGATATATACTAACATATGTATGCTTCGTCTTTTCTTTGTTTTACTTATCTTTTTTTTTCCTATCTCGATTTTATAAGGAGTATGCAGTATAGCAATACATAGTAGTAGACGTGACTTGTTATGTTTGCCTTCGAGTCTAGTATGAGAACAGAATCTCAACAGAATAAAAAAGAAAAGGAAAAGGAAAAGAAAATGTGAGAAAAAGATAAGATACATGTACATGTTTTACTGCATTTTATTCACATCATAAAAGTGTGAAAAAGATCACATCCTTGACGAAGCATCAAGAAACACAAAAAAAGAAAGAAATTTTAAAAAAATTAAAAAGAGTTTTATTGAAAACAAATAATCAAAGTTACTTTTCTAAACAAGATTTAAATCTTCGATTGATCTTTAATAATATCAATTAAGTTCGAAATTGGTAAGTAAATCTTAAAACTGATATAAAGAATGTATTAATCGCATATCAGTATAAATCGAATCTGAATATTTAAGTTTAGCAAATTTGAATTCTGTTCTTAAGTTTATGTTTCAGTTTCAGTTTTATCTAGTCTCTTTTAGTATAATCTCTGCTCTTGTTTTCAATTTTCTCTATTTGCGGAATAGTTGAAGATAATTAAGACTATTTAATTTTAGTTACAGATAATACATGGTGCTAACAAATATATCTTAGCGTTCAATGTTGAATTAAGTCCAATCGAAGATTGATGTAGGTTAATGATATGCACTAGTGAGAAAGTTTTCTGAATGTTTAAATTGGCTGATTCTACTTTTAAGTTACAAAGAGACTCTATTGATCATTCAGAGAAGTTCAAATTCTTTTCAAATCATTCAAAAAACCAACTAACCGTTTGAAGGATTTATTTTTTCGTAACTTTAAAATACTAGCATAAAACTAACTTTTTACGTCGATGTAGCAGCCGAATTCAATCACCTGGGATGCGTAAAAAGAGGAGTCTTTAAGGAATCAGCAACAATGAGTATATCGTGTTTCACA
>JAJEKB010024584.1:0-22580 GCA_022393335.1 Macrotrachela quadricornifera | reverse complement strand
ATCACTTCCTTCAAACCATCCAGATTTTGCCATGTCCTACAACAACACCGGTAATGTGTATTACAACATGGGTGACTACTCAAAAGCACTTTCATATTATAAAAAATCCCTTAAAATTAAACAACAATCGCTTCCATCAAACCATCCTGATTTCGCCATATCCTACGGGAATATCGGTTTAGTTTATGACAGCATGGGTGACTACTCAAAAGCACTTTCGTATTATGAAAAATCTCTTGAAATTCAACAACAATCACTTCCATCAAACCATTCTGATTTGGCTATGTCGTACATCAACATCGGTAATGTGTATTACAACATGGGTGACTATTCAAAAGCACTTTCGTATTACGAAAAAGCTCTTGAAATTATACAACAATCACTTCCTTCGAATCATCCTGATTTGGCTATGTGCTACAACAACATCGGTAATGTGTATTACAACATGGGTGACTACTCAAAAGTACTTTCGTATTATGAAAAATCCATTGAAATTATACAACAATCACTTCCTTCGAACCATCCTGATTTGACTATGCTCTGCAACAACATCGGTAATGTGTATTATAACATGGGTGACTACTCAAAAGCACTTTCGTATTACGAAAAAGCTCTTAAAATTCAACAAAAGTCATTTCCTTCGAAGCATCCGAATTTGACTGTCTGACAACAATATCGGTAGTGTGTATCACATTATTGGCGACAATTCAAAAGCACTTTCATTTCATGAAAAAGCCCTTAAAATCCAACAAAAAACGCTTCCTTTGAATCATCCTGGTTTGGATATGTCCTACAACAACATCGGTTTAGTGTAAGACTACATCGGTGACCACTCAAAAGCACATTCGTATTATGAACGCGCAGTGGATATTGCACAATGTTCATCAACTCGAAATCGCCGTCACCTTCAACTATACAGAAACAACCCGGATTTAGTAAAAAATAATTATAATGCAACTGTATTTGTTTGTTTTTTCGACAAGAAAATAGAATATTCGAAAAGAAAATGTTTTATTTTTTGGGATATATGCGTGTGCACAGGAAAATTCTGTTCTCTTTGAGAACACGAACGAGACCCTTCCTATCGTTAAGGTGTTTTAATACATGTCCAATGGCACGTATCACATGGAAAAGACCTCCGCGATAATTATTATGTTTCAATAAGAGCAGAATTTTTGTGTTGGATTAAGAAGAAAATAGGCAGCTTATTAAACAGAAAAAGAAATTCATCAATATATCAATTATTCTATTCTGTTTCGAAAAAAGAACAATTGATTGTGTTGATAAATAAAGAGGAATGTAAGAAGTACATGTACAAACCTTATCAATTATCAAATGAATAATTTTTATAGTTATTAAACGATTGTGGAAAAGAATCAGTCGGATCCGGTACATTTTGCCGATAATCACTTTGCCGACAGTTATACTTCACTGGCAATTTGTTGATACCTTAGCCCACTAAATCTAGTAGTTTTCACGGTACAACACAAGCAGGGGGTAAGCTAGTTTTTCTTGACTAGAGGGTAAATATATAGATAAAGAAAGACAATGAATATAGATAATCATGATCTATAATCTAATTTTTATTAGTTTTTAAAAATTCTTTCTTTTCTACGATTTTTAAAATTCCTTTAGTAAAAATTACAAATATTTACAAAGGAAGATTATAGGCAATACCCCGAAGGAAATCCATAGTTGCTCTGTTACCACGATCAGCAATAAGATTTTGAATTCTAACTTCTCTCTCTTCATCTTCTTTGCGCTTCTTTGGAACTGGTTCGCCACACATTGATCTTTCAATTTCTATTTCTCTTATATTTTGTTCTTTTTGAATTGGTTTAATTATTGTAAAAATACCAACATGAGATCGAGCAATTAATGTTTTCCAGCGTCTATGCCAAGCTTCAACTTTGTTTTGAGTTCTTGCAAGTGCGAATTTCACGTTATCTAAGAGAGACCACATTGGAGGTGAAAATAATGGATTGTGTCGTTGAACTGATCCGTTTCCCAAGAGCCTTTTTATTTTTCCGTGTACAAAATTATTCTCAAAGCATTCAATAATTGGTTCAAGTTTAGATTGTAGTAAAGCTTTGACATTATCAAATGTATCAGGAATTGCTAAAGAACTTTAAAAAGCCAAAGTTGGAACATGTCTTATAAGTAGACTAAGTTTTCCATCAGTTCTATGTGCAGTTATCAATTTTTCTACAAATTATGACTTTTTTAAGTAAATGATTTTGCTACAAAGTCAAATTTTCCATCATATGGGTTTTACTCGAATATGAGACCAGAATCCATATACAAAAATCTAGCGTTTCGTAGTTTTTGTAGCCATAGTTTAAGCTAGACAAAATCCAAGGATACCATTGGATAAAGCTCTTCAAATTCTATCCTGGAATCTTCTAGAAAAGTTGTAACAACTTCCTGAACGAACAGCAGCTGAATTTACTGGAATATGAGGTCAACTTCACTTACATTAAAATTTGATCCTTCAAAATCTTAATTATTTTCAAAGAAAAAGTATAGCCAGAGGAAAAGCGATCTTATGAAAATTGTCTTCTCTTTTCATGCTACGTCTTCTAAAATATTTTGTTTTATTAATACAGTATATTAACAAGTAACGCTCGTCCCAAGACTCGCTCAGCTCTTTCTCGTAGAAATCATGTTTTTAAACTACCGTCATGTTATTCATTTATAAAAGTCAAAAAACCGAAGTCAGATTCAAGTTCCTTCACCGCAACTGTCCTTCACCAAACTTCATCAAGTCAAATGCTTTTTATTTTAAAATTTGTCATTTCTTTCCAAAAATTGAGGTTCAAAAAATTTTAATACAACTGACTTCAAATTCGAATTTCTCGTCCTCTATTACCGTTCGGTCAACCCTTCTCAAAAAGTTTCTTTTTGCGAAAAAAGTGGTCCTTTGTGTAAAAAAATGAAACCGAAAAAAGTTTTGAAAAACTAATATCAGATTCCACTTCCTCGACCCCGATTACCCTTCGGTTAAGTTTTATAGAAAATATTAAGAAAATGTTTTTTTGACTTGGTGCTGACATACAAGCAAGCAATCAAGCAAGCAGACAATTTGTGTTTGCAAGACTCTTCTCTACGAGAAAGAGAATAATAATCAGCAATGGTGTTCATCACCCACCACAATGAAAGTATCATTTCGTCAAACAAACACCTATTTTCGATGAAAAATACCAAACCTCACCAATTCCTAACACCAATTGATCAATGCTGATACCATAACAATTGGCAATGGTGTTCATCACCCACCACGATGAAATCATCATTTCGTGAAAAAACACCTATTTTCGATGAAAAATACCAAACCTCACCAATTCCTAACATCAATTGATCAATGCTGATACCATAACAATCAGCAATGGTGTTCATCACCCACCACGATGAAATTATCATTTCGTGAAAAAACACCTATTTTCGATGAAAAAAACCAAACCTCACCAATTCCTAACATCAATTGATCAATGCTGATACCACATGATCACCGAACAGACTTCAGATTCGAAGTCCCCACATCGCAAAACCTCCAGAAATGTCTTTTCCAAAAAATCGATTTTCGATGTTTTTTTGACCCTGCGGACACACAAGCAATCAATCAATCAATCAAACAAACAATTTATGTTTCTAAGACTCTTCTCTACGAGAAAGAGAACTATATGAAAATTGAAATGTAAAGCACAATCATTAATTCTTCTATACCCGTTATTTTTACTTGTAATGTGAAATTTAGTTGATAGAAGAATTTAACACACCTTAGAATGTATACAAAATTTTAGGATTGTATAGTATATCAAATAGGAAAATATTTCTTGTAAGTAGTACATTCAGACAATAAAAAAAAAAGACCAATTAATTTGCCCCACTAACGTGTTAACGTAAAGGACAATCCATTATCTATTCATCATAATTTACTGTTAAAATTAGAAATTCAATGCCTCTGAACAAAAAATTAAATTAAACCGTTCGAAAATCTTTAGATCATATAGAAATTAATTTAAAAACATGTGATCAAATTTATCTAATAAATATCTTTGAATAAATTTAACATTTCATTCTTTTTGTAAACTTATACAAAAAATAAAATTGAATTGATTGTATTTTACTTTTATATGTACGAGAATGTTCGATTGATTCATATATAAAATTGGATTAAAAAAACTTTTTATTTATTCTGTTTGACATTATACAATATAGAAGAAAGAAAAATGTTCGTTTTATTCATATTATTATTATCATGGACAAAAATCGAAACAATTCAATTAGAATATAAATATTCATCTGGAAAAATTTTAACATATTCAGAAATTCAAATAGTTGAACGTCATGATTTTGAAAAACGTCTTGATGAAACTAGTGAATATATTGAAATGAATTATACAGAAAAACTTCTTCATATTGATTCAATTTTAAATATTGTTAAACAAATGAATTCTATTCGTTTAATTCCACATAATGAATATAAATATAATCAATTATTTGAAACAAATTATAGAAAATTTGGTGAAGAATTAATATCTCGTCCAGCTGAACTATCATCAATGAACGGATATATGTTATTATCATCACCAAATGAGCCAAATTTTCCTAATGAGGATATTGAAATAGGTAAAACTTGGATTATACCAATTATGAATTCATTAGGAGAAATTCATTATAAACTTACTCAAATTGATCAAAATAACATTGCTTTTATTGAATTTGAAGGTGGTTTGTCTATGTTTCCTGATACAAGTATAACTGGAAAATGGACTTTTGATATTCAACAAGGAATTACATTAACACAAGAAATAATTAGTACTTCATCTGTTCTAGTAGATTATAGAATAACTAAAACAATAACAAAAACACTTTTATCTAATCAATAAATTTTATTCTTTTTCGTGTTTTAAATTTGCATGTAAACAATACGTGCCTTATGAAAATGGTATAGGGCAATAAATCCTGTACACGAATATAAAATGATAAAGAAATATAAATTGAAATAAATTTTATATTAAAATATGAGAGATAGAAATTTTTTTTATTTATAACAATACAAACATGAATGTAATGAGAAAATCACAAAATTGAAAATGCAATAGATGGAAATTGTATTAATATTAATTTAATCGTTTATAAATCCATATACCAAAAATACAAAGACCAAATATAACAGATAATATAAATAAAAATATTCTTAACCATAAACCATTTATTGTATTAGCTGTTTCATGACAAATTAATTGATCAATTTCTAATATATTATTCATTGGTAATGGACATGAATCAATTGTTGATTCAGTTACTTTATTTAGAAAATATTTAAACTATAAGAGAAAAAAATAAAATTTTAAATATATAAATTTTTCTCTTACTTCATTTAATGTTTCAGTAAGAAATTTCATTGGTAATTGAGAATTATGTTGAATAATTTCTTTAAATATTTTATCAATTTTATTAAATTCATTTTCAATATGAATTATACGATTTTGTATATGAATTAAACCAGCTAAATTCGCTAAATTATTTAATAAATTAAATTCTGATGATATATTAATCATATTAATTGATACTAAAAATTGTTTATAAATATTATCATTTACATTTTCTATTATTGGGATTAATTCATTATTTAATTCATTAGAAAAATCTTTAAAAAATTTTTTACTAAAATGAATCTTTTCATTACAATCATTTATTATATTATTAAGTGTTACATTTACATTAAAATAATCTATTGAATTAATATAATTATCTAATAATAAAAAAACAAAACAAATCTTTTTTCGAAAATTATTTATTATTACCTGTAATAAATGATATTAAAAATGATTGATCATAATGAACTAATCGACATGAACTTTGATTAAATAAATCAAGACCATAAAGAAGACCAGTTATAAGACATAAAATAATTAATAAAAATATTATAAAACCAAAAGCAACACGTATCGAACAAAGTAATGAACCATATGAAGAATTAGTTTTTGATTTATTTTCAGTTATAGTCAATGAATAAGATCTTTTATAATTTGTTCTTCTTCTTGATCTATACTTTTTTGATGATATACTATGAGAATGTCTGAAATAAATATTAAAAACTTTGCATAATTCTTACTATTTAGTATCAATAAATCCTATTCTGGATGATCTTTCATTACCTGGAAGTATGTGCTCTATTGGAATGTTGATTATTGTTATGAATATGAGATGATGAAAGTTGTTGAACATCAAGATGATTTAATCGAATTTGATTTCCATTTCGATAATTATGTTTTATAATTCTATTCGAATAATTTTTATTTTTTGAATAAAAAAATAAATAATTGAGAATAACGAAAATGAAAAAAACAAATGGAATAATTGTAATAAATAGAATAGTTATAAAAGTTAATGTTGTAATGAATGAAATAGATGATTGTATTTGTTCTTCTTGTTTATTTGTAAATAATGTTGAATTTATTTTATTTGAAATTTGTTTATTAAGATTTTCTATAAAAAAATGTAATTGATGATAAACAATATTAAATGAATTAACTATTTTTTGTTCAATATCAATATGATTATTATCAGTATAATTACAAATTTTTTTATTTAAATTAATTAAATCATCAAGAATATTTCTATATGAAATAATAAATTTATTAAATAAGTTTTTTAATGTTTTATCATTCATAGTAAAATAATTTAATTCATTAAAATGTTCATCAATATTATTAAGAAATATATTTATTTCTTTTATATAATAATAATCATTTAATAAACGATTAAATGATTTTATCATTAATGATTTCGAACCATCAACAATAATTGATATTGCTAGAAAACAAACGAAATGTTTATTATATCATTTTTGATCCATTGAACTTGTCATCTCCTTTTGTCCGCTATAAAAGTATGAATTTAAAAAAATGAGTTTCAACGTACCTGGACCAAGATCGATATTTCAAGGGAAAGGAAGTGACCTCAACAGATGAATTATATCAGAGATGTACATAGCAGTAGCAGCTTTTCGTAGAGCGGTTAGAAAATAAGGAAAAACCCCCGAAGCTGTTTATCTTTAGTTATAAGTACAATATTTTAGATGAAAAAAAAAGTAAAACTTATACATTTGGTTGAATAATCTTGAAATTGTTTTAATAAATATTGAATATGTTGTGAAAGAATTTTTAAATTAAATTGTCGATTTATTTCTTCTATTGATTTATTTAAACAAATTTTTGTTTTATTAATATATTGTATAATAAATATCATTTGAATTAATATAAATATATAAATAATAATTAATAAAATAATTGAAAATATTTTTAAATAAAATGATTTAAATTTTTTTATATTTGAATATGAAATAATATAAAAAATAATTGAAAATATAATTAATAAAAATAAAATTATACTTAAATAAATTAATATTGATGATATTAATTTTGTTGATGTTTTTAATAATAAAATAAGATCATTTGAAGAAAATAATGAACGTGTTATTAATGATGAAAATTTTGAAATAAAATCATTTCCATTTTCTTTATAAATTGAATGATTTATATCATTTGATTTATTAGCAATTAATGGAATAAATGGAATATTTGAATATGAACTTAAACAACTTAAATTTAAAGACATCTCTTCTTTCGATTTTATCTAAAAATTCATTGTTTAAATCTAATATTTATACAATAATCTCCTAAGTTAAATACTTGACAAACAATTTATTCTAACAAAATATATACGAACTTTTTCTTGTCTTTCTTTTGCTTCTTTTTTTTTTACACATTCAATATTCACAAGTAGTCGATACAAAACAATTGAATAATCAATCAAAAACAAACGTAGACATATTTAATTGTATTGTAAAATAACGAAAAAAAGAAACGTTCGATTAATCTTTAGTAAATATCAAAAAATGTATCTCTTACAAAATAAGTCACATAAATATAATATTTATATATCCTTTTTCGTTTTTTTACCTATCATTATTATATAATTGATTATCACAAATATTTTTATTTATATAAATATATAACGGAAATCTAAAAACATGTCGAATGATTTGTTTAAATAAATCAATCAATTCAACAATGCCTTAAGCATGACTGTCGCCAAAATTTTCTTTTTTATTATTTTAAAATAAACTAAAAAAAGAAAAAGTATTTCTTTTTTTTTGTATTCATTGATCTTTGTATTGAATATAAATGGATGATTAGTTGATTGTATTGTTTTAGTTCTCTTTGAAAAGATCATTTATGTTGATGATGGTGTGCAAACAAAAGGTGAATTAAATATGTGCTCTATGTATGTCTAAAGCTCATTAGATTTCAATGGTTGAGCGTTAACCGTATTGATCAAAGAATTGTCTAGAAGATTAGCCACTTGAGAATAGTTCGTCAACCGACAATATTTGCTCATTTGAACATGAATAATGAATATATACCTTATGTTACCACACCCATTTTTTCGAATAACTGGTTATATATCAAAAAGAATATATTTTTATAAACTGTCGATTCATTCAGAACATCTACACTATCATCAACTTTTACTTCACATTTCGTTAATGAAAAACTAAGAGAAGATATTGTTGACCAACCGTTGAGATAATTGTATTGAAAATGTTAATCAATGATGAGCAGAAAAAATGCAATTATCTTGATTTGTTCATTTCAATAAAAAAAATCTAAAATATGAATATGATAATAATTATTTTGACACATGAGAATGTCATCTCTTAGATAAGAAATTCTTTTATTTTAATTGGTTTATATATGATGATTTATTTTTATCCAATAAAAACATTTTCCGAACGAAAGAGAAAAAAAAGAAAAGAAAAAAAGAAAAAGAATGAAAATGAGAAAAGATTCATTTATTTTAAATAATTCTCTCTAATGTGGACACATTTACCAATTGATCGTGCAAGTACACCTATTCAAAAACGTTCATCATTTATTGGACCACGAACATCAACACCAAAAAATTCAATTTGTTATTTAAGAAAAAAGAAAAAACAATTTATTCATAATGATTATTGTCTTCTTTTCTATGGTCAACATACGAAAAAAAATCATAAACATTCTTTTCTTCAAATATGGTTTTTGTAATTAATTTTTCGTTTTTTTTTAAATAAATCTTTAATAACTACTTAAATATTTCCCGCCCAGAAAATCTGTTCTTGTTTATTTCTTATGATCTAATCATTTGACATATATTAGTGATCGATTCAAACAATTATCCACTTCAATATTCAATCGATTGAGAACGATTTTTTTTTGCTTTTTCTTTTTCAACAATATAAACATATGGACAAGAGTATTCAATTTAGATTTATGCAAACTAATTATTATAAATACAAGATAAAATATCTTTTTTTTCATATATTGCAAACATAAATAAAAAGATCGAAAGAGTGTGAAAAAGGAAATGAACAAACATTGATTAAGGTCGCGTGTGTCGAATTACTTGTTTGGATATGTATCAAGACAATATAGTATAACATCGATCAATCAATATTGTCACCATCATTTTCTTATGATGGTGTCATACTTTATGAATGTCGGTTTCTTTATATACATAACAAAAATGAATTAATGAACATATAACATACATATATATATATATTACTGTTAATCGTTTTTTGTTCTTTTTCGAAACTCATTTGAGATTTTGTTGAATAAAAAAAATTTGTTTTTTTTTTTTTTTATTTTGTTATAACAGATGTTCATTATTAAATAAAATCGCATATGACACCAATTTCTCACCTTCTTAAGATTATCATATAGAAACAGAAAAAAAAAACTATCTTAACAACTTCTAATCACGCGAATAAATTCTTAAATGTAAATTAAATTTATTATTTATAAAAAAATATCCATAAAACAACAAAATGTTTATTTTATTAATCAATAATATCCAGTAGGTTGACTTCGAATTGGTCTAGAAAAAAAAAACACTAAATAATTAAATTAAATTAAATGTTAAATTACCCTCCATCATAAACTCCAGTAGGACCTGTTCCACAACAATCACATGGAATACCACAAAAACAACATCCATCAGAACCAGCTCCACAACAAATCTAAATAATAGCAAATTTAAATTTATTTATTTACCCCTTTTTTTTTTCTTACCGGTAAACACATTGTTTATACAATAAATTATTATTCGATTATGCACGTTATATTTTTGATATAAATACATCCATTACTTATTCTTTTTATAATGAATGAATAATAAATCGATATGCGCTTAACCTTGATTACATACCTACGTTTTTATTTGTATCTACTGTACAACCCTTTTTTTTCTTGATTACTAATATCGAGAGAATCATCATGTTTTTTTTTTCTATTATTAAAAATATCATTTAAATGAATTGTTCTGCTCAATTGAATAAAATGTCATTCAAGAATGACGCCATCACTTATATAAAGTGATGATTGATGTTACAAGTGGATAAATGACACTAAGTGGCGTCACTCATATTTCCTCGATAAACTTAAAAGATAACTATTTCATCAATAATCATATTTTACTAAGTTTGTTTTTTCCATTGAATATTATCGGTAATGATTTATTGACTTTTTGTTTTTTTTTTAAATAATATTTGACAGTTACATTATGTAAGTGTTTATATTCTTGTCATAGAATACTTTATTTATCTATGAGAACAATGATTATGTTTATATAAAAAAAAAGATTATTATTTGTTTATGAAAGAAATTTAATGTTCAATAATATTTTCAACAGAATTAATAATTATTAACGAATTTCGTCACTATGTATTTATCAGTCTGTTATACATTCACACATAGTAGCTATCATTTACCCATAATGCGTCATTTAATTATTATAAATGACTTGATTACGAAAGAAAATTGACATTGACCTCAAGCAGAGTAGTGATAAAATTCTTTTTTAGATAGGCTTAAAAATAATATCAAGAATGCAGATAATTACGAAGAAATGTATGTAAAAAAAAAGATGATGATATAATTGATATAAATGGATAGGCTAACATTATATAAACTATTATTAAACGAAAATATTTCCAACAGTATTACTGGATTTAATAAAATGTTATTTTTCATCATAAATCAGTCGTTATTTATATCAAATAAATACAATTTAATATTTAACAAAATTTCTATCATACTTTTACAATGATTAATTGATATTATTATACCAATTGATAGTCCCCAATGTCTTCTAGCAGACACTACAGTATGCTCATAGAATAACAAAAATCTATTGCATGAGAAAACTAAGAAAAGAAAATTGTATTGATCCGATTAATTATGAAATTATATGTTCATACTTATTATGGAAAATCGTGATTATATTTATGATAGTTGGATTTAATCCAATTGAGATTGATCGAAATAATATTCATGGAACAATGAAGATCGGATAGTACATTAATGAAGTTCTTTCATATATATTATCTAACGATAAAACATCTTCACGTCCTCCCACTCTGTTTTCCTTTGTTCATATATCATTCGATAGAGGAACTCGAGTAAATAAAAAAGTTAATTAGTTTTTGAAGATGAATTTAGTTTGTTCATTGTAATACTTTTTTTTGTAAGGTGTTATGTTTTTCTTTATCATTTAATAAATAACATTTCAATTTAATGAATGTACAACTAATTGTTCTAGTACCAAACAGTAAATAATTTTTGAAGAATACAGAAATCCTATAGTTATACTCATGAGTAAACTTACCAATGAGACATAGTTTTGAGCCATTATCTCACCTGTAAAATTTTATTATATAAAGAATAGAGTATAATAATACTTATCATGCTGAAGATAAAATAACTTATCTTTTGTTACTTTTGTCAATGATACAAACATATAAAGTAAATTCGAACAATAGTTTGTTATTTTTTTTCCAAGTTTAAACTTTCTGAGAAATACAATATGCGTTATAATCAATGGTGGCATTACCGATGGGTTAAAATTATTGGTATATCTCTTATGGTTTTAACGTTTCTTGCAGTCACTCTTGCTCTAGTTTTAAAATTCTCTATTATTACCCCGAAGAAGTCAACAACCACTATCATCACTACTGCCAACACAGAAACATCAAGATCAACAGTGACAGCGACAACTATTCAACAATCAGGTAAATTTTGGAGTAAAGTTTCTTAAATTTTCTAGATATTACTGCTAAATTAGATATTTTTCGTTGGATCAGCCATTTAATCATGAGTGATTTACTTTTTATCGGAAGAGAAAAATGAATGAATATTAGTGATTGTCATAGTGAATTTTCTTTACCGTCAAGGCTTACTTCGTTTTTCAAATTCAGCTTTCGATAGAGATCTAATATAGATGGGTAAAAATATTATTTCAGAAGAAGTAATGCTATGCTTTCAAATAGCAACCATAATGAATTTTATGGCAAAAGACATTCATATTTTACGATTTTCACGAAAAAGTAACAGTAGATTCGTAATCTCCGTCAAAAACTGCTTTAAATTTTTTTGTCTGTGGTGCATCTTGAATACTATCGAGACTTTTTGTGGAAAATTCTTTTTCGTCAAACATATATGAATAACGGCTCTATAGATACAGTTTCTGATGGAGATTACGAATCTACCGTTACTTTTTTGTGAAAATCGTAAAGTACGAGTGTATTTTGGCATATGATTCAAGACATTGCACTTATTTCATAATCCATAATTGCTCCACTTACACTCATAAATCACATTTTTGATGCACTTTCATTTAGTATAAAATTCATTATAGTTCCTATTTGAAATCATACCGTTACTCCTCAAGAATAATATTTTTATCCGCCTGATACATTATAATCAATTAAATGAAGTAATAATATAAAGAACTTTAAAGGAAAAAGCCATCCATTTTTTTCTCGATACATTGATGGTATCTACATGATATTAAATGAAACACAATAAGACATAGGATTATTTGTTAGATACATGAACTAATTAGAATATTTAATCAAATTTACTATAGAAATGAAAATAGATAATAGATTATCTTTTCTAGATGTTATGATAGTTAGATGAACAAGCAATCAACCATGTACTTACAAAAGTAACTTGATTAAACTTTTTATCATTCATACTAAAAGAATTTGTGCAACTGATACACTAATTAAACAAGCGTTAGAATATTAATCCCTTGGCTCCTGACGACGTATATATACGTCCTGATATTTGTGCATTAGTGACGCGTACCTTATGTATCGGCTAGTCCCTACCGAGTTATTCCATCTTTTTATCATCTCTTTAGTACAATGACCTGTAAGGTCATAAAAGTCATAGGTTATCCCATCTCCCAACTTCTGCATATCTTTCTTCTGCCTCCGTACATGACGGCATGTTCTTCCTTTGCTTATTCCACAAACATCACAATCAAAATACCCTGTAACAAGGGAACGTCTTCAACCGGTTCATTGCTTTCGATCCTATATGGATCCATGGTGCAATTTGACTAAGACATTACAGTTTTACTCTAATTTTCCTGCAGGATCCTAAATTTTCCAGTAGAATCGCATGTTTGAATTTTGACCTGAAGCTTTGCTCACATCGAGTCCTCTACGAAATTATGTTAGATAAAACTTTGGAAGTTGTACTATGACTGTGAAAGTGTATGAATACATACTGTTTTCTACTAATTTAAGATTTTCTGCAGTCTCAAAAATTCTAAAACTTTGTATAAAAGACTGCTAAACGATTTTTTTATTTTGAAGAATCTAAAAGTATTCACTCATAAGTAAATGATTGCCAAGGTTCTACTATAAACATTCTTTCAGGATAAAAGCATTCAAATATTTTCATCTAGATTGGTCTAAAACTGGTAATATGAAGTATACACGACGAACGCATACAGCATCTGTATTGCTGAATGGAAAAGTGTTAGTTACTGGTGGAAGTAGTACTCAAGGTTTTCTAAACAGTTCCGAATTATACGATCCATCAACAGAAACTTGGACAATCACTGGTAATATGAATGATGTACGTGTTGAACATACAGCATCTGTATTAACAGATGGAAAAGTGTTAGTTACTGGCGGATTTAATGATCAGGGTTTTCTAAATAGTACGGAATTATACGATCCATCAACAGGAATTTGGACAATAACGGGTAGTATGATTAATGCACGAGCTGGACACACAGCATCCGTATTAGCGAATGGGAAAGTGCTAGTTACTGGTGGATATATTAATCAGGATTTTCTAAATACAACTGAATTGTACGATCCATCGACAGATACTTGGACAACTATGGGTAGTATGAATGATGCACGAGCGAAACACATAATATCCGTATTAAGAAATGGAAAAGTGTTAGTTGCTGGTGGATCGAATTATAATTTTAATCGTTTATATAGCGCTGAATTGTATGATCCATCAACAGAGACTTGGACAAGTACTGGTAGCATGAACTATACACGAGTTGAATTCACAGCATCTGTATTAATAAATGGAAAAGTATTGGTTACTGGTGGATCGAATTATAATTTTAATCGTTATACTGCCGAATTGTATGATCCAGCAATAGGAACGTGGACAATCACTGGTAACATGAATCATCCAAGATGGAAACACACATCATCTGTATTAACAAATGGAAACGTATTAGTTACTGGTGGATTGGATCATTATCCTCTAAATACTGCTGAGTTGTATAATCCATCAACAGAAATGTGGACATCTATTGACCAGATGAATAGTGCACGAGGTGATCATACAGCATCTCTTTTAGAAAATGGAAAAGTATTGGTTACCGGGGGAGTTTATGATGGTGAAGCTTTGAATAGTACAGAACTATATAGATCATTTCAAAGAAATTAAATGTATTAATGAGTTTTTATTTTTGATTTTATTAGTTTCTTTTTCAAATATTTTGCTTAAAGCACAGTTGCTTGATTTTAATAATGACGAATCACTTCTGCACAATCATTTGTTAGTCTGTATATGTCTGAGATGCTCGTAGGGCTGGGTAGGTCCTTCATACTCTGCAAAATTGAAGGGCTGATTGGATCTTGAATGAAAGAATAAGTCATCTTCAGCCAGATAAATTAGAGAATATTATATCAATACAATCAGTAGGAAAAAATTTACATAAAAAATTAATTTTCTATTTTTTTGTTGTTTTCTCTTATTCATAATAATAATTATCATACATTTCTATTATTCTTGTTGCTGAATATTTTTTTTTGAGTAAAGTTCTATAGTAAAACTTATAAATGTAATTTGTGTATACTGTATTATTTACTTTTCTTGTCTCTTTTTGTAATGTTCATATCTGTTCTTAGTTGAACTGTTATTTATTTCTATTGTAGAAAAAGCTTGTTAGTGCAGCTCCTTTGAGACTAAAATGTGGAACTCACATATCTTTAGCTTCATTATATTAATGCAAAATACGTAAAGAGAATAGTCTGTAACATAGGATGGTTTCTTTAGATTATTATTGATCGTCAAACAAATGACATTGGTGAAGTTAGCGGCAGATTCGAGTAAAACAAGGAAATATATCTAAGCTATTAGAAATCTGACAAACAATAACTAGAATATAAAAAGCTATGAAATATGCACAATCTCTTGGATCATAAGTAGTTGCAAAGCTAGCTGAAAACGAAGAAACAAAAAATGATAATTTAATATTTATAATTAATTCATAATTAAAATTTAAATTTAAATAAGTTTAAGTTATTGTTAAACAAAATAATTAAAAAAAAAGATTATGATATTATGAATAGATAATTAAATTAATTTTAATTTCAAATTATTTTCTATTGATTTGATTTAGATGTTTAGAAAAATATTCAACTTCAATTAAATATTGACAAGATAAAACTTTCTTTCATTCAGGAAATAACATAACCTTTAATGACAAGTAACGCTCGTCCAAAGACTCGCTCAGCTCTTTCTCGTAGAAATCATCTTTTTAAACTACCGTCATGCTATTCATTTATAAAAGTCAAAAAACCGAAGTCAGATTCAGGTTCCTTCACCGCAACTGTCCTTCACCAAACTTCATCAAATCAAATGCTTTTTATTTAAAAACTTGTCATTTCTTTCAAAAAATTGAGGTTCAAAAAATTATAATGCAACTGACTTCAAATTCGAATTTCTCGTCCTCTATTACCCTTCCGTCAACCCTTATCAAAAAATTTCTTTTTGCGAAAAAAGTGGTCCTTTGTGTAAAAAAATTGATCCGAAAAAAATTTTAAAAAACTAACATCAGATTCGACTTCCTCGACCCCGATTACCCTTTCGTTCAGTTTTATAGAAAATATTAAGAAAATGTTTTTTTGACTTGGTGCGGACATACAAGCAGACAATTTGTGTTTGCAAGACTCTTCTCTACGAGAAAGCGAATAATAATCAGCAATGGTGTTCACCACCCACCACGATGAAATCATCATTTCGTGAAAAAACACCTATTTTCGATGATAAATACCAAACCTCACCAATTCCTAACATCAATTGATCAATGCTGATACCACATGATCACCAAACAGACTTCAGATTCAAAGTCGCCGCATCGAATTACCTCTAGAAATGCCTTCTTCGAAAAATCGATTTTCGATGTTTTTTTGACCCTGCGGACACACAAGCAATCAATCAATCAATCAAACAAACAATTTATGTTTCTAAGACTCTTCTCTACGAGAAAGAGAAAAATGACTCATTTGTAAATGCGAGTTTACTATCGAAATAAACATATTAACAACATACTTATAAAATCTTAGATAAAAATAACACTGATCAAATCATTAGAACCTTACTAACATCTATCGCAATGACAAATGGTAATAATAAAAAGTTTGTCACAAACTTGTCATATATGGAGATTTTCATTAGAAATCCATCCTAAAAATGAATATCTTGTTTATTTCATATATGGGTAAACAAAAAAAAACAAAAACAGTATCTTAGTTAGATAAGAAAAAAAAATGAAAAGAATAGATGAACAAGAACGAACAGAGATATGTATGTGAAAAGACAATATGGAATATTTCATAAAATGCAAAGTATATTCCATAGAAAGAAAGAAAAAAGCCTAGTGAATAAACAATAACAACAACAACAAAAAGAAAAATTACAACTTCAAGGATGAAGTTCTTCTTCAATGTGCGGTGTTATATTGTTCTTAATTAATACACCAGCTTTGTTACCATCAATAGTTAATGTATAATATTTTAAAATGTCCATGCCGAGTATGCACAAATTACTATGAGTAATAGAAGCTAAAACAGTGTAAATGTGTTCATCAATTGTTACTTGAATTTTTGTTAAATATTGTTGTCTTCGTCCTGCACCTGTTTCAACATTAATTAATCCATTATTTAGAGGAAATGGATTCAAATGATTAGATAGACCAGAAATTGAAGCTCCAGTATCAATTAAAAATTTTGAATTTGTTCGAATTTCATCTCCATTGTGATCATGATATGAAAGAGGAAGTTCTGGAGTCATTAAAGAAAAATTATTTCCTATACAATATAAATGTTGTAATAAATATGAATCGTCACAAACCAAGAAAAGATTAGCCAATTCAAATTTATCATTTGAATTTGATCGATGATCAGGAATCATTGATACTAATTTAATATTATTATTATCTTAACCAATTACATGACCATTTTTCATTAATACCCAGGTCGAAGCTTCCGACCGTTGGATCTTGACAGATCCGACCGGATCCGATGAAATGCTACCGGATTCCATCGGATTGAGCCCAAAATCCAGTGACCAGGAATCCGACGAACATTGAACTGGGAAAGGATTCTGATGATTCCGACGGGTTCCGATAAATGGATATGGCAGGATCTTATCGAATTCTACGACGAAACATAAGAGATTCGACAGGATCAGGTCGGATTTAAAACAGCGTTCTATAGTTATTCTCTTTCCTATTTACTATAACTTTAAATATGTAATAAATAATTAGAATTATAAAAATAATGGCAAAGACCTATGCTCTGCAACTATACAATTCTGATTGTACTCCCATAATCGTACCTTTACCCTTACACAAATACTCTGAAAACTATACTGTTAAATCCATAGTCTTAATCTATACCCTTATATCTATGTCCTTAAACCTATACCCTTATATCTATACCCTTATGCCTATACTCTTAAACCTATACCATTAAATCTATATCCTTACATCTATGACCTTACACCTACCTCTTTGAACCTGTACCCTTAATACTATATCTTTACTACTATATCCTTATTACTGTACTCATACCCATATGCCCTTATACCTATATGCTTGAGCGTATACCGTTACACGTATGCATGTGTACTTATACCCTCACATCTACACTTTTGTTACTGTAGCCTAATAGATTGATTCTCACAAATGTATTCTGATATCTATAACCTTATTCCCACACTCTTAAGTGCTCCCACTTGAAAAACTAGATTGTGTTGAAAAAGAAGGAAATTTAGTTTTCGCAATAGGAAGAGGCGCCGAAGTTTTTTGTGTCAAAAAATATATAGTTGTTTTTTTATAAAATAGCCCGATTTTACAGAGTATGCTCTTTCTAATGCAACTATTTTCAATGCGATATTCGACGTCTAGCACAACATTTTTACTCTTGCCCTGTTCTTGAGACCCAATTTCTATCTTTTTTGGCTCCTATTCGATGATTTTTAAACATAATGATCACTATTCGGCTTCAATCAGATATCATATTTGGAATCAACATAAGCAGCTGAATTAATCTATGTATGTTAGAAGTTGTTTCGGTGGCTTGTTTTTCGGTCAATTTCTTACTGATGATCTCCGTCAGAAATATGCGAAAAAATAAATTCTATCAAAACAACTACTTTATTACTTATTCAGGAATCTTTTTTTGCTAAAACAGCATTTCACAAGGTTATAAATAGTTTAGCGATTGTCCAAATAACTTTTTGATGAAATCTATCTTATCACATGTCCGCGGAACCACACAGGATTAAAAGATTGACGGAGAAATAAAAGTCATTGTAACAAATCTAAATACACATAGGTCGATTCAGTTTTTAGGGCTGAGTCCACATACAATATGTACTTGAAACTCAATGATAATCATTATATTCGAATATCAGTCAAAAATGATGGAAATTGGATTCCAAGAGCTAGGTTAAACCAAATGTGCATTACTAGACATCGAATTTCGAATTTAAAAAAGTCTCATTATAATGAGACTATGAAATTATCCGTTTCAAACAAAAATCTTCCTGCTATATCTATATAAATTATAACTTCATAATGCTAAAAAGAATCATTATTTATAACAATACGCACCAATCGAAGGACAGGTCGAATAATATCTAAAATTTGTAAAGACTGTTATTTGTCCTCATCCTCATGTTTACTAAAAGACGTTTGCCTATTTACATTACAAATAAATCGGTTTTTACATCCTTTTTCCCGATTTTCAATATAAACAAACGATGTGTAAAGGAGTTGGTGCTTTTTCCATGGGCCATACCCTCCCCCTGCTCGATTTCTTTCCTTTTAATTATATTTTTATTGGGACTGATCTAAGAATACAAGATCACGAAATCATTCGACGGAGATTTTTAGTTTCAACGATAAAATTAACATTTTAAGAAACTGAATTTTTATAGAAAATGTCATAAAAATAGTAAATATTTTCAGGTTTTCGTTATTTAAAATTGCTTTTGGTGGAAAATAAGCATGATATACAGAATCAGTGCGCCAAAATCCACCAAAAACTCATTTTTTTTGTGTGAAATATTTCCATCCAAATTTCTTCCTACTTCTCCTCAGCTTTTTTTCTTTTTTCTTTTAACCTATACTTCTCTACGGGACCCAATTTAGCCATTTTGCAACAGTCATCCTCCATTTTACACAATTTGTTGCATGCCTCAGCTGACTCTTATAAAATCTACAAAATCGCTTTCTGCTAGAAATGAATTCCATACAAATGATAGGGTGCATTGTAATCCGACTTCTAACTGCTCGGAACCGACTGCATTCCGATAACTGAATCCTATTGAATTCACCCATCCGACTTCATCGGAATCCGATAATCTGAGTTTGTCGAAAGTTAATGGATTCAATTGAGATCTGATCGGATTCCGACAGTCGGAATCCTGTCGGATTCAATTATCAGAATTCATCGAATTGAAATAGATCTGACAGAATCCGATGGCTCAGTTTCGACCTGGGTATATATTCACCTTTGGAAATATCAAATTCTTCATTAATTATAGTTGGATATTTTGAACTTGTAGCTACGAATGTTTGGTTTTTTGACATCGATATTAATCTAAAACGATAGAAATAAAAAAACTGGTGTAAGCTCAACAGTTAGGATGAATTTCTGAATCTTGGTACACATGAATTATTATGTATAACAAATCGTTCTAGTTATGCAGCACTTAATTCTTTCGACAGATCATTTGTTAAATATTCTGTTTGATTTCGAAATTGATTAATTTCATGACGAGTTAATTCGAGATAAAAATCAATTCTTATTTGTTTAAATCAATAACAATTTAAAGGACCAATATATTATTTGTAACTAACACGATCAGAATCAAAAATTGCTGTATTATGACTAAATGAAATCAAAAACAAACGAATTTACTGATTAAATAAATTTAGAATAAATCATATCGTTCAATTAGATTCATTGTCATAAAAATAATTTCATCTTCAGTTGAAATAATTGCATCAAATTCATTTAGTAATCCACTTAATCTTAATGATTTTATACCTTGATAGATCCTGTATCAATTAAAAATGACAATTCACTTGATGTTCAATTTCATTTTTCATCTCGAAATAAAAGACGGGTTCTGAAGTCATTAAATAATAATCGTTTCCTATGCAATGTAAATATTGAAAACATGTAAATCATCATAGACGAAAAATACATTAGCTAATTGAAATTCATCATTGGAATTTGTTCACTTATCGGGAACCATTGATACTAATTTAATACTACTTTTAACTTGAGTAATAACATTTTCGTTTTTTATCAATATATAAATATCCTTTTAAAATAATCAAATTCTTGACCACAATTAATGTTGGATATATTTCACTTCAATCATATTTTTATGATAAGTTAGTGCTTGTAATGGTTCAAATATGATTTTAACTATATAACATTCTACATTATCTTGATTAACAACAATTTCTATAACATTATATCAAACCTAATTAAAAAATATTTTATATAAATATAATCAAATAAGAAAGATAAACTTTTTTTTTACTTCTTCCACAAGTAACGCTCGTGCGGGCACTCGCTCAGCTCTTTCTCGTAGATAGGCTCCTTTCAGATAATAGATTTTTAGTACAGTATTGTATATATTAGTTTATTTCTGATTCAAATTATATACTTTTGCATGTAGAATAGCAAATGTTTTACAAAGTTTATGATAGAGGATTACATTTTTCAAATAACATTAGTTGGCAAGATCGAAGTAATTACATTAAAAAGAAAAAACAGTAAGAAAAGAAAGCGCGAAAATATACTATAGAAAATATCAGACAACGAAAGTAAAGTGACAGCTATGATAATTAACATAGATGTAAATAAAGAAAATGAATATAGATGAAAAATTATCTGATGAAAATTTTATCTTATGACACATCTTGTATACTTGCCATAACATTATACTCATAGCAAAGTATCTATCTAAACACCTTCAGAAAGTGAAAGAAGAACATTCTCGCTTTGTCTTTCTGTCAAGTTCATCTAAACGTTTCAGCTCGGCATCTTGGGCGGAAGTAGGTCGAACTTGTAGAACCTTCATGTCGAAAGGTCGAAGAATGACTATGTCTTCCGCTCTCTTCACTCTACTGAGTGGTACATAAATTGATGCGACTTGCAAGGTTCCAACTGGAACTTGAAGATCGACCACGATTTTGTTCATTGTTAGTCCTTGTGCCTTATAAGTAGTTATTGCGAAGGCAGGTACAATTGGCAGTTGTGTTCTAGTAACTTGAATCATTTGTGGAATTTTTCTTCCACCTTGCATTCGTTCGAACAGATGTCCGAAAAGTTGCTTCATAGGAACCGTAAATCGCTTTTTGATTAACGGAATAGGAATTAGTTTAGGACGAAGACCATCAAGATTTGTTTCTAATTGTGATGTCTTGATTTCTATGAGCGCATATAATGGTTTTCGTATGTATATGGTATTTGAGGGAAATACATCACTCTTCACCTTGAAAGCATCTAGCTCCTCCTGATCATCGTATACAAGTTGTCGAAAAATACCTTGAGTGCCGTTTGAAAGTCCTAGTTCACAGGCAATGTTATCGGTGAGAAGCACAGGCATGTTTGGTACGAAGGGTAAGAAACCGGGAAGAAGCTCGGTTTTATTATCCGCTTCGTTCATTTCAAACTATAAAGAGGTTTTCCACTTCACAAAACCTTTTCTTTAGGAACGTATGGATGAGCAGCACTTATACTGGATTCTTAGCGCCTTTTACTACTTCATACAAAAGGCATTAACAGAGGCGATGGTTCTTTGATCCCCGAGGAAAAGAGAACAATGATGTTCCTTTGACTTGTGAGGGGGGGGGGCAGAGAGAGAGAAAGAGAGATAGAGAATACAATGGTG
>JAJEKB010024582.1:0-22456 GCA_022393335.1 Macrotrachela quadricornifera | reverse complement strand
ATCACTTCCTTCAAACCATCCAGATTTTGCCATGTCCTACAACAACACCGGTAATGTGTATTACAACATGGGTGACTACTCAAAAGCACTTTCATATTATAAAAAATCCCTTAAAATTAAACAACAATCGCTTCCATCAAACCATCCTGATTTCGCCATATCCTACGGGAATATCGGTTTAGTTTATGACAGCATGGGTGACTACTCAAAAGCACTTTCGTATTATGAAAAATCTCTTGAAATTCAACAACAATCACTTCCATCAAACCATTCTGATTTGGCTATGTCGTACATCAACATCGGTAATGTGTATTACAACATGGGTGACTATTCAAAAGCACTTTCGTATTACGAAAAAGCTCTTGAAATTATACAACAATCACTTCCTTCGAATCATCCTGATTTGGCTATGTGCTACAACAACATCGGTAATGTGTATTACAACATGGGTGACTACTCAAAAGTACTTTCGTATTATGAAAAATCCATTGAAATTATACAACAATCACTTCCTTCGAACCATCCTGATTTGACTATGCTCTGCAACAACATCGGTAATGTGTATTATAACATGGGTGACTACTCAAAAGCACTTTCGTATTACGAAAAAGCTCTTAAAATTCAACAAAAGTCATTTCCTTCGAAGCATCCGAATTTGACTGTCTGACAACAATATCGGTAGTGTGTATCACATTATTGGCGACAATTCAAAAGCACTTTCATTTCATGAAAAAGCCCTTAAAATCCAACAAAAAACGCTTCCTTTGAATCATCCTGGTTTGGATATGTCCTACAACAACATCGGTTTAGTGTAAGACTACATCGGTGACCACTCAAAAGCACATTCGTATTATGAACGCGCAGTGGATATTGCACAATGTTCATCAACTCGAAATCGCCGTCACCTTCAACTATACAGAAACAACCCGGATTTAGTAAAAAATAATTATAATGCAACTGTATTTGTTTGTTTTTTCGACAAGAAAATAGAATATTCGAAAAGAAAATGTTTTATTTTTTGGGATATATGCGTGTGCACAGGAAAATTCTGTTCTCTTTGAGAACACGAACGAGACCCTTCCTATCGTTAAGGTGTTTTAATACATGTCCAATGGCACGTATCACATGGAAAAGACCTCCGCGATAATTATTATGTTTCAATAAGAGCAGAATTTTTGTGTTGGATTAAGAAGAAAATAGGCAGCTTATTAAACAGAAAAAGAAATTCATCAATATATCAATTATTCTATTCTGTTTCGAAAAAAGAACAATTGATTGTGTTGATAAATAAAGAGGAATGTAAGAAGTACATGTACAAACCTTATCAATTATCAAATGAATAATTTTTATAGTTATTAAACGATTGTGGAAAAGAATCAGTCGGATCCGGTACATTTTGCCGATAATCACTTTGCCGACAGTTATACTTCACTGGCAATTTGTTGATACCTTAGCCCACTAAATCTAGTAGTTTTCACGGTACAACACAAGCAGGGGGTAAGCTAGTTTTTCTTGACTAGAGGGTAAATATATAGATAAAGAAAGACAATGAATATAGATAATCATGATCTATAATCTAATTTTTATTAGTTTTTAAAAATTCTTTCTTTTCTACGATTTTTAAAATTCCTTTAGTAAAAATTACAAATATTTACAAAGGAAGATTATAGGCAATACCCCGAAGGAAATCCATAGTTGCTCTGTTACCACGATCAGCAATAAGATTTTGAATTCTAACTTCTCTCTCTTCATCTTCTTTGCGCTTCTTTGGAACTGGTTCGCCACACATTGATCTTTCAATTTCTATTTCTCTTATATTTTGTTCTTTTTGAATTGGTTTAATTATTGTAAAAATACCAACATGAGATCGAGCAATTAATGTTTTCCAGCGTCTATGCCAAGCTTCAACTTTGTTTTGAGTTCTTGCAAGTGCGAATTTCACGTTATCTAAGAGAGACCACATTGGAGGTGAAAATAATGGATTGTGTCGTTGAACTGATCCGTTTCCCAAGAGCCTTTTTATTTTTCCGTGTACAAAATTATTCTCAAAGCATTCAATAATTGGTTCAAGTTTAGATTGTAGTAAAGCTTTGACATTATCAAATGTATCAGGAATTGCTAAAGAACTTTAAAAAGCCAAAGTTGGAACATGTCTTATAAGTAGACTAAGTTTTCCATCAGTTCTATGTGCAGTTATCAATTTTTCTACAAATTATGACTTTTTTAAGTAAATGATTTTGCTACAAAGTCAAATTTTCCATCATATGGGTTTTACTCGAATATGAGACCAGAATCCATATACAAAAATCTAGCGTTTCGTAGTTTTTGTAGCCATAGTTTAAGCTAGACAAAATCCAAGGATACCATTGGATAAAGCTCTTCAAATTCTATCCTGGAATCTTCTAGAAAAGTTGTAACAACTTCCTGAACGAACAGCAGCTGAATTTACTGGAATATGAGGTCAACTTCACTTACATTAAAATTTGATCCTTCAAAATCTTAATTATTTTCAAAGAAAAAGTATAGCCAGAGGAAAAGCGATCTTATGAAAATTGTCTTCTCTTTTCATGCTACGTCTTCTAAAATATTTTGTTTTATTAATACAGTATATTAACAAGTAACGCTCGTCCCAAGACTCGCTCAGCTCTTTCTCGTAGAAATCATGTTTTTAAACTACCGTCATGTTATTCATTTATAAAAGTCAAAAAACCGAAGTCAGATTCAAGTTCCTTCACCGCAACTGTCCTTCACCAAACTTCATCAAGTCAAATGCTTTTTATTTTAAAATTTGTCATTTCTTTCCAAAAATTGAGGTTCAAAAAATTTTAATACAACTGACTTCAAATTCGAATTTCTCGTCCTCTATTACCGTTCGGTCAACCCTTCTCAAAAAGTTTCTTTTTGCGAAAAAAGTGGTCCTTTGTGTAAAAAAATGAAACCGAAAAAAGTTTTGAAAAACTAATATCAGATTCCACTTCCTCGACCCCGATTACCCTTCGGTTAAGTTTTATAGAAAATATTAAGAAAATGTTTTTTTGACTTGGTGCTGACATACAAGCAAGCAATCAAGCAAGCAGACAATTTGTGTTTGCAAGACTCTTCTCTACGAGAAAGAGAATAATAATCAGCAATGGTGTTCATCACCCACCACAATGAAAGTATCATTTCGTCAAACAAACACCTATTTTCGATGAAAAATACCAAACCTCACCAATTCCTAACATCAATTGATCAATGCTGATACCATAACAATCAGCAATGGTGTTCATCACCCACCACGATGAAATTATCATTTCGTGAAAAAACACCTATTTTCGATGAAAAAAACCAAACCTCACCAATTCCTAACATCAATTGATCAATGCTGATACCACATGATCACCGAACAGACTTCAGATTCGAAGTCCCCACATCGCAAAACCTCCAGAAATGTCTTTTCCAAAAAATCGATTTTCGATGTTTTTTTGACCCTGCGGACACACAAGCAATCAATCAATCAATCAAACAAACAATTTATGTTTCTAAGACTCTTCTCTACGAGAAAGAGAACTATATGAAAATTGAAATGTAAAGCACAATCATTAATTCTTCTATACCCGTTATTTTTACTTGTAATGTGAAATTTAGTTGATAGAAGAATTTAACACACCTTAGAATGTATACAAAATTTTAGGATTGTATAGTATATCAAATAGGAAAATATTTCTTGTAAGTAGTACATTCAGACAATAAAAAAAAAAGACCAATTAATTTGCCCCACTAACGTGTTAACGTAAAGGACAATCCATTATCTATTCATCATAATTTACTGTTAAAATTAGAAATTCAATGCCTCTGAACAAAAAATTAAATTAAACCGTTCGAAAATCTTTAGATCATATAGAAATTAATTTAAAAACATGTGATCAAATTTATCTAATAAATATCTTTGAATAAATTTAACATTTCATTCTTTTTGTAAACTTATACAAAAAATAAAATTGAATTGATTGTATTTTACTTTTATATGTACGAGAATGTTCGATTGATTCATATATAAAATTGGATTAAAAAAACTTTTTATTTATTCTGTTTGACATTATACAATATAGAAGAAAGAAAAATGTTCGTTTTATTCATATTATTATTATCATGGACAAAAATCGAAACAATTCAATTAGAATATAAATATTCATCTGGAAAAATTTTAACATATTCAGAAATTCAAATAGTTGAACGTCATGATTTTGAAAAACGTCTTGATGAAACTAGTGAATATATTGAAATGAATTATACAGAAAAACTTCTTCATATTGATTCAATTTTAAATATTGTTAAACAAATGAATTCTATTCGTTTAATTCCACATAATGAATATAAATATAATCAATTATTTGAAACAAATTATAGAAAATTTGGTGAAGAATTAATATCTCGTCCAGCTGAACTATCATCAATGAACGGATATATGTTATTATCATCACCAAATGAGCCAAATTTTCCTAATGAGGATATTGAAATAGGTAAAACTTGGATTATACCAATTATGAATTCATTAGGAGAAATTCATTATAAACTTACTCAAATTGATCAAAATAACATTGCTTTTATTGAATTTGAAGGTGGTTTGTCTATGTTTCCTGATACAAGTATAACTGGAAAATGGACTTTTGATATTCAACAAGGAATTACATTAACACAAGAAATAATTAGTACTTCATCTGTTCTAGTAGATTATAGAATAACTAAAACAATAACAAAAACACTTTTATCTAATCAATAAATTTTATTCTTTTTCGTGTTTTAAATTTGCATGTAAACAATACGTGCCTTATGAAAATGGTATAGGGCAATAAATCCTGTACACGAATATAAAATGATAAAGAAATATAAATTGAAATAAATTTTATATTAAAATATGAGAGATAGAAATTTTTTTTATTTATAACAATACAAACATGAATGTAATGAGAAAATCACAAAATTGAAAATGCAATAGATGGAAATTGTATTAATATTAATTTAATCGTTTATAAATCCATATACCAAAAATACAAAGACCAAATATAACAGATAATATAAATAAAAATATTCTTAACCATAAACCATTTATTGTATTAGCTGTTTCATGACAAATTAATTGATCAATTTCTAATATATTATTCATTGGTAATGGACATGAATCAATTGTTGATTCAGTTACTTTATTTAGAAAATATTTAAACTATAAGAGAAAAAAATAAAATTTTAAATATATAAATTTTTCTCTTACTTCATTTAATGTTTCAGTAAGAAATTTCATTGGTAATTGAGAATTATGTTGAATAATTTCTTTAAATATTTTATCAATTTTATTAAATTCATTTTCAATATGAATTATACGATTTTGTATATGAATTAAACCAGCTAAATTCGCTAAATTATTTAATAAATTAAATTCTGATGATATATTAATCATATTAATTGATACTAAAAATTGTTTATAAATATTATCATTTACATTTTCTATTATTGGGATTAATTCATTATTTAATTCATTAGAAAAATCTTTAAAAAATTTTTTACTAAAATGAATCTTTTCATTACAATCATTTATTATATTATTAAGTGTTACATTTACATTAAAATAATCTATTGAATTAATATAATTATCTAATAATAAAAAAACAAAACAAATCTTTTTTCGAAAATTATTTATTATTACCTGTAATAAATGATATTAAAAATGATTGATCATAATGAACTAATCGACATGAACTTTGATTAAATAAATCAAGACCATAAAGAAGACCAGTTATAAGACATAAAATAATTAATAAAAATATTATAAAACCAAAAGCAACACGTATCGAACAAAGTAATGAACCATATGAAGAATTAGTTTTTGATTTATTTTCAGTTATAGTCAATGAATAAGATCTTTTATAATTTGTTCTTCTTCTTGATCTATACTTTTTTGATGATATACTATGAGAATGTCTGAAATAAATATTAAAAACTTTGCATAATTCTTACTATTTAGTATCAATAAATCCTATTCTGGATGATCTTTCATTACCTGGAAGTATGTGCTCTATTGGAATGTTGATTATTGTTATGAATATGAGATGATGAAAGTTGTTGAACATCAAGATGATTTAATCGAATTTGATTTCCATTTCGATAATTATGTTTTATAATTCTATTCGAATAATTTTTATTTTTTGAATAAAAAAATAAATAATTGAGAATAACGAAAATGAAAAAAACAAATGGAATAATTGTAATAAATAGAATAGTTATAAAAGTTAATGTTGTAATGAATGAAATAGATGATTGTATTTGTTCTTCTTGTTTATTTGTAAATAATGTTGAATTTATTTTATTTGAAATTTGTTTATTAAGATTTTCTATAAAAAAATGTAATTGATGATAAACAATATTAAATGAATTAACTATTTTTTGTTCAATATCAATATGATTATTATCAGTATAATTACAAATTTTTTTATTTAAATTAATTAAATCATCAAGAATATTTCTATATGAAATAATAAATTTATTAAATAAGTTTTTTAATGTTTTATCATTCATAGTAAAATAATTTAATTCATTAAAATGTTCATCAATATTATTAAGAAATATATTTATTTCTTTTATATAATAATAATCATTTAATAAACGATTAAATGATTTTATCATTAATGATTTCGAACCATCAACAATAATTGATATTGCTAGAAAACAAACGAAATGTTTATTATATCATTTTTGATCCATTGAACTTGTCATCTCCTTTTGTCCGCTATAAAAGTATGAATTTAAAAAAATGAGTTTCAACGTACCTGGACCAAGATCGATATTTCAAGGGAAAGGAAGTGACCTCAACAGATGAATTATATCAGAGATGTACATAGCAGTAGCAGCTTTTCGTAGAGCGGTTAGAAAATAAGGAAAAACCCCCGAAGCTGTTTATCTTTAGTTATAAGTACAATATTTTAGATGAAAAAAAAAGTAAAACTTATACATTTGGTTGAATAATCTTGAAATTGTTTTAATAAATATTGAATATGTTGTGAAAGAATTTTTAAATTAAATTGTCGATTTATTTCTTCTATTGATTTATTTAAACAAATTTTTGTTTTATTAATATATTGTATAATAAATATCATTTGAATTAATATAAATATATAAATAATAATTAATAAAATAATTGAAAATATTTTTAAATAAAATGATTTAAATTTTTTTATATTTGAATATGAAATAATATAAAAAATAATTGAAAATATAATTAATAAAAATAAAATTATACTTAAATAAATTAATATTGATGATATTAATTTTGTTGATGTTTTTAATAATAAAATAAGATCATTTGAAGAAAATAATGAACGTGTTATTAATGATGAAAATTTTGAAATAAAATCATTTCCATTTTCTTTATAAATTGAATGATTTATATCATTTGATTTATTAGCAATTAATGGAATAAATGGAATATTTGAATATGAACTTAAACAACTTAAATTTAAAGACATCTCTTCTTTCGATTTTATCTAAAAATTCATTGTTTAAATCTAATATTTATACAATAATCTCCTAAGTTAAATACTTGACAAACAATTTATTCTAACAAAATATATACGAACTTTTTCTTGTCTTTCTTTTGCTTCTTTTTTTTTTACACATTCAATATTCACAAGTAGTCGATACAAAACAATTGAATAATCAATCAAAAACAAACGTAGACATATTTAATTGTATTGTAAAATAACGAAAAAAAGAAACGTTCGATTAATCTTTAGTAAATATCAAAAAATGTATCTCTTACAAAATAAGTCACATAAATATAATATTTATATATCCTTTTTCGTTTTTTTACCTATCATTATTATATAATTGATTATCACAAATATTTTTATTTATATAAATATATAACGGAAATCTAAAAACATGTCGAATGATTTGTTTAAATAAATCAATCAATTCAACAATGCCTTAAGCATGACTGTCGCCAAAATTTTCTTTTTTATTATTTTAAAATAAACTAAAAAAAGAAAAAGTATTTCTTTTTTTTTGTATTCATTGATCTTTGTATTGAATATAAATGGATGATTAGTTGATTGTATTGTTTTAGTTCTCTTTGAAAAGATCATTTATGTTGATGATGGTGTGCAAACAAAAGGTGAATTAAATATGTGCTCTATGTATGTCTAAAGCTCATTAGATTTCAATGGTTGAGCGTTAACCGTATTGATCAAAGAATTGTCTAGAAGATTAGCCACTTGAGAATAGTTCGTCAACCGACAATATTTGCTCATTTGAACATGAATAATGAATATATACCTTATGTTACCACACCCATTTTTTCGAATAACTGGTTATATATCAAAAAGAATATATTTTTATAAACTGTCGATTCATTCAGAACATCTACACTATCATCAACTTTTACTTCACATTTCGTTAATGAAAAACTAAGAGAAGATATTGTTGACCAACCGTTGAGATAATTGTATTGAAAATGTTAATCAATGATGAGCAGAAAAAATGCAATTATCTTGATTTGTTCATTTCAATAAAAAAAATCTAAAATATGAATATGATAATAATTATTTTGACACATGAGAATGTCATCTCTTAGATAAGAAATTCTTTTATTTTAATTGGTTTATATATGATGATTTATTTTTATCCAATAAAAACATTTTCCGAACGAAAGAGAAAAAAAAGAAAAGAAAAAAAGAAAAAGAATGAAAATGAGAAAAGATTCATTTATTTTAAATAATTCTCTCTAATGTGGACACATTTACCAATTGATCGTGCAAGTACACCTATTCAAAAACGTTCATCATTTATTGGACCACGAACATCAACACCAAAAAATTCAATTTGTTATTTAAGAAAAAAGAAAAAACAATTTATTCATAATGATTATTGTCTTCTTTTCTATGGTCAACATACGAAAAAAAATCATAAACATTCTTTTCTTCAAATATGGTTTTTGTAATTAATTTTTCGTTTTTTTTTTAAATAAATCTTTAATAACTACTTAAATATTTCCCGCCCAGAAAATCTGTTCTTGTTTATTTCTTATGATCTAATCATTTGACATATATTAGTGATCGATTCAAACAATTATCCACTTCAATATTCAATCGATTGAGAACGATTTTTTTTTGCTTTTTCTTTTTCAACAATATAAACATATGGACAAGAGTATTCAATTTAGATTTATGCAAACTAATTATTATAAATACAAGATAAAATATCTTTTTTTTCATATATTGCAAACATAAATAAAAAGATCGAAAGAGTGTGAAAAAGGAAATGAACAAACATTGATTAAGGTCGCGTGTGTCGAATTACTTGTTTGGATATGTATCAAGACAATATAGTATAACATCGATCAATCAATATTGTCACCATCATTTTCTTATGATGGTGTCATACTTTATGAATGTCGGTTTCTTTATATACATAACAAAAATGAATTAATGAACATATAACATACATATATATATATATTACTGTTAATCGTTTTTTGTTCTTTTTCGAAACTCATTTGAGATTTTGTTGAATAAAAAAAATTTGTTTTTTTTTTTTTTTTATTTTGTTATAACAGATGTTCATTATTAAATAAAATCGCATATGACACCAATTTCTCACCTTCTTAAGATTATCATATAGAAACAGAAAAAAAAAACTATCTTAACAACTTCTAATCACGCGAATAAATTCTTAAATGTAAATTAAATTTATTATTTATAAAAAAATATCCATAAAACAACAAAATGTTTATTTTATTAATCAATAATATCCAGTAGGTTGACTTCGAATTGGTCTAGAAAAAAAAAACACTAAATAATTAAATTAAATTAAATGTTAAATTACCCTCCATCATAAACTCCAGTAGGACCTGTTCCACAACAATCACATGGAATACCACAAAAACAACATCCATCAGAACCAGCTCCACAACAAATCTAAATAATAGCAAATTTAAATTTATTTATTTACCCCTTTTTTTTTTCTTACCGGTAAACACATTGTTTATACAATAAATTATTATTCGATTATGCACGTTATATTTTTGATATAAATACATCCATTACTTATTCTTTTTATAATGAATGAATAATAAATCGATATGCGCTTAACCTTGATTACATACCTACGTTTTTATTTGTATCTACTGTACAACCCTTTTTTTTCTTGATTACTAATATCGAGAGAATCATCATGTTTTTTTTTTCTATTATTAAAAATATCATTTAAATGAATTGTTCTGCTCAATTGAATAAAATGTCATTCAAGAATGACGCCATCACTTATATAAAGTGATGATTGATGTTACAAGTGGATAAATGACACTAAGTGGCGTCACTCATATTTCCTCGATAAACTTAAAAGATAACTATTTCATCAATAATCATATTTTACTAAGTTTGTTTTTTCCATTGAATATTATCGGTAATGATTTATTGACTTTTTGTTTTTTTTTTAAATAATATTTGACAGTTACATTATGTAAGTGTTTATATTCTTGTCATAGAATACTTTATTTATCTATGAGAACAATGATTATGTTTATATAAAAAAAAAGATTATTATTTGTTTATGAAAGAAATTTAATGTTCAATAATATTTTCAACAGAATTAATAATTATTAACGAATTTCGTCACTATGTATTTATCAGTCTGTTATACATTCACACATAGTAGCTATCATTTACCCATAATGCGTCATTTAATTATTATAAATGACTTGATTACGAAAGAAAATTGACATTGACCTCAAGCAGAGTAGTGATAAAATTCTTTTTTAGATAGGCTTAAAAATAATATCAAGAATGCAGATAATTACGAAGAAATGTATGTAAAAAAAAAGATGATGATATAATTGATATAAATGGATAGGCTAACATTATATAAACTATTATTAAACGAAAATATTTCCAACAGTATTACTGGATTTAATAAAATGTTATTTTTCATCATAAATCAGTCGTTATTTATATCAAATAAATACAATTTAATATTTAACAAAATTTCTATCATACTTTTACAATGATTAATTGATATTATTATACCAATTGATAGTCCCCAATGTCTTCTAGCAGACACTACAGTATGCTCATAGAATAACAAAAATCTATTGCATGAGAAAACTAAGAAAAGAAAATTGTATTGATCCGATTAATTATGAAATTATATGTTCATACTTATTATGGAAAATCGTGATTATATTTATGATAGTTGGATTTAATCCAATTGAGATTGATCGAAATAATATTCATGGAACAATGAAGATCGGATAGTACATTAATGAAGTTCTTTCATATATATTATCTAACGATAAAACATCTTCACGTCCTCCCACTCTGTTTTCCTTTGTTCATATATCATTCGATAGAGGAACTCGAGTAAATAAAAAAGTTAATTAGTTTTTGAAGATGAATTTAGTTTGTTCATTGTAATACTTTTTTTTGTAAGGTGTTATGTTTTTCTTTATCATTTAATAAATAACATTTCAATTTAATGAATGTACAACTAATTGTTCTAGTACCAAACAGTAAATAATTTTTGAAGAATACAGAAATCCTATAGTTATACTCATGAGTAAACTTACCAATGAGACATAGTTTTGAGCCATTATCTCACCTGTAAAATTTTATTATATAAAGAATAGAGTATAATAATACTTATCATGCTGAAGATAAAATAACTTATCTTTTGTTACTTTTGTCAATGATACAAACATATAAAGTAAATTCGAACAATAGTTTGTTATTTTTTTTCCAAGTTTAAACTTTCTGAGAAATACAATATGCGTTATAATCAATGGTGGCATTACCGATGGGTTAAAATTATTGGTATATCTCTTATGGTTTTAACGTTTCTTGCAGTCACTCTTGCTCTAGTTTTAAAATTCTCTATTATTACCCCGAAGAAGTCAACAACCACTATCATCACTACTGCCAACACAGAAACATCAAGATCAACAGTGACAGCGACAACTATTCAACAATCAGGTAAATTTTGGAGTAAAGTTTCTTAAATTTTCTAGATATTACTGCTAAATTAGATATTTTTCGTTGGATCAGCCATTTAATCATGAGTGATTTACTTTTTATCGGAAGAGAAAAATGAATGAATATTAGTGATTGTCATAGTGAATTTTCTTTACCGTCAAGGCTTACTTCGTTTTTCAAATTCAGCTTTCGATAGAGATCTAATATAGATGGGTAAAAATATTATTTCAGAAGAAGTAATGCTATGCTTTCAAATAGCAACCATAATGAATTTTATGGCAAAAGACATTCATATTTTACGATTTTCACGAAAAAGTAACAGTAGATTCGTAATCTCCGTCAAAAACTGCTTTAAATTTTTTTGTCTGTGGTGCATCTTGAATACTATCGAGACTTTTTGTGGAAAATTCTTTTTCGTCAAACATATATGAATAACGGCTCTATAGATACAGTTTCTGATGGAGATTACGAATCTACCGTTACTTTTTTGTGAAAATCGTAAAGTACGAGTGTATTTTGGCATATGATTCAAGACATTGCACTTATTTCATAATCCATAATTGCTCCACTTACACTCATAAATCACATTTTTGATGCACTTTCATTTAGTATAAAATTCATTATAGTTCCTATTTGAAATCATACCGTTACTCCTCAAGAATAATATTTTTATCCGCCTGATACATTATAATCAATTAAATGAAGTAATAATATAAAGAACTTTAAAGGAAAAAGCCATCCATTTTTTTCTCGATACATTGATGGTATCTACATGATATTAAATGAAACACAATAAGACATAGGATTATTTGTTAGATACATGAACTAATTAGAATATTTAATCAAATTTACTATAGAAATGAAAATAGATAATAGATTATCTTTTCTAGATGTTATGATAGTTAGATGAACAAGCAATCAACCATGTACTTACAAAAGTAACTTGATTAAACTTTTTATCATTCATACTAAAAGAATTTGTGCAACTGATACACTAATTAAACAAGCGTTAGAATATTAATCCCTTGGCTCCTGACGACGTATATATACGTCCTGATATTTGTGCATTAGTGACGCGTACCTTATGTATCGGCTAGTCCCTACCGAGTTATTCCATCTTTTTATCATCTCTTTAGTACAATGACCTGTAAGGTCATAAAAGTCATAGGTTATCCCATCTCCCAACTTCTGCATATCTTTCTTCTGCCTCCGTACATGACGGCATGTTCTTCCTTTGCTTATTCCACAAACATCACAATCAAAATACCCTGTAACAAGGGAACGTCTTCAACCGGTTCATTGCTTTCGATCCTATATGGATCCATGGTGCAATTTGACTAAGACATTACAGTTTTACTCTAATTTTCCTGCAGGATCCTAAATTTTCCAGTAGAATCGCATGTTTGAATTTTGACCTGAAGCTTTGCTCACATCGAGTCCTCTACGAAATTATGTTAGATAAAACTTTGGAAGTTGTACTATGACTGTGAAAGTGTATGAATACATACTGTTTTCTACTAATTTAAGATTTTCTGCAGTCTCAAAAATTCTAAAACTTTGTATAAAAGACTGCTAAACGATTTTTTTATTTTGAAGAATCTAAAAGTATTCACTCATAAGTAAATGATTGCCAAGGTTCTACTATAAACATTCTTTCAGGATAAAAGCATTCAAATATTTTCATCTAGATTGGTCTAAAACTGGTAATATGAAGTATACACGACGAACGCATACAGCATCTGTATTGCTGAATGGAAAAGTGTTAGTTACTGGTGGAAGTAGTACTCAAGGTTTTCTAAACAGTTCCGAATTATACGATCCATCAACAGAAACTTGGACAATCACTGGTAATATGAATGATGTACGTGTTGAACATACAGCATCTGTATTAACAGATGGAAAAGTGTTAGTTACTGGCGGATTTAATGATCAGGGTTTTCTAAATAGTACGGAATTATACGATCCATCAACAGGAATTTGGACAATAACGGGTAGTATGATTAATGCACGAGCTGGACACACAGCATCCGTATTAGCGAATGGGAAAGTGCTAGTTACTGGTGGATATATTAATCAGGATTTTCTAAATACAACTGAATTGTACGATCCATCGACAGATACTTGGACAACTATGGGTAGTATGAATGATGCACGAGCGAAACACATAATATCCGTATTAAGAAATGGAAAAGTGTTAGTTGCTGGTGGATCGAATTATAATTTTAATCGTTTATATAGCGCTGAATTGTATGATCCATCAACAGAGACTTGGACAAGTACTGGTAGCATGAACTATACACGAGTTGAATTCACAGCATCTGTATTAATAAATGGAAAAGTATTGGTTACTGGTGGATCGAATTATAATTTTAATCGTTATACTGCCGAATTGTATGATCCAGCAATAGGAACGTGGACAATCACTGGTAACATGAATCATCCAAGATGGAAACACACATCATCTGTATTAACAAATGGAAACGTATTAGTTACTGGTGGATTGGATCATTATCCTCTAAATACTGCTGAGTTGTATAATCCATCAACAGAAATGTGGACATCTATTGACCAGATGAATAGTGCACGAGGTGATCATACAGCATCTCTTTTAGAAAATGGAAAAGTATTGGTTACCGGGGGAGTTTATGATGGTGAAGCTTTGAATAGTACAGAACTATATAGATCATTTCAAAGAAATTAAATGTATTAATGAGTTTTTATTTTTGATTTTATTAGTTTCTTTTTCAAATATTTTGCTTAAAGCACAGTTGCTTGATTTTAATAATGACGAATCACTTCTGCACAATCATTTGTTAGTCTGTATATGTCTGAGATGCTCGTAGGGCTGGGTAGGTCCTTCATACTCTGCAAAATTGAAGGGCTGATTGGATCTTGAATGAAAGAATAAGTCATCTTCAGCCAGATAAATTAGAGAATATTATATCAATACAATCAGTAGGAAAAAATTTACATAAAAAATTAATTTTCTATTTTTTTGTTGTTTTCTCTTATTCATAATAATAATTATCATACATTTCTATTATTCTTGTTGCTGAATATTTTTTTTTGAGTAAAGTTCTATAGTAAAACTTATAAATGTAATTTGTGTATACTGTATTATTTACTTTTCTTGTCTCTTTTTGTAATGTTCATATCTGTTCTTAGTTGAACTGTTATTTATTTCTATTGTAGAAAAAGCTTGTTAGTGCAGCTCCTTTGAGACTAAAATGTGGAACTCACATATCTTTAGCTTCATTATATTAATGCAAAATACGTAAAGAGAATAGTCTGTAACATAGGATGGTTTCTTTAGATTATTATTGATCGTCAAACAAATGACATTGGTGAAGTTAGCGGCAGATTCGAGTAAAACAAGGAAATATATCTAAGCTATTAGAAATCTGACAAACAATAACTAGAATATAAAAAGCTATGAAATATGCACAATCTCTTGGATCATAAGTAGTTGCAAAGCTAGCTGAAAACGAAGAAACAAAAAATGATAATTTAATATTTATAATTAATTCATAATTAAAATTTAAATTTAAATAAGTTTAAGTTATTGTTAAACAAAATAATTAAAAAAAAAGATTATGATATTATGAATAGATAATTAAATTAATTTTAATTTCAAATTATTTTCTATTGATTTGATTTAGATGTTTAGAAAAATATTCAACTTCAATTAAATATTGACAAGATAAAACTTTCTTTCATTCAGGAAATAACATAACCTTTAATGACAAGTAACGCTCGTCCAAAGACTCGCTCAGCTCTTTCTCGTAGAAATCATCTTTTTAAACTACCGTCATGCTATTCATTTATAAAAGTCAAAAAACCGAAGTCAGATTCAGGTTCCTTCACCGCAACTGTCCTTCACCAAACTTCATCAAATCAAATGCTTTTTATTTAAAAACTTGTCATTTCTTTCAAAAAATTGAGGTTCAAAAAATTATAATGCAACTGACTTCAAATTCGAATTTCTCGTCCTCTATTACCCTTCCGTCAACCCTTATCAAAAAATTTCTTTTTGCGAAAAAAGTGGTCCTTTGTGTAAAAAAATTGATCCGAAAAAAATTTTAAAAAACTAACATCAGATTCGACTTCCTCGACCCCGATTACCCTTTCGTTCAGTTTTATAGAAAATATTAAGAAAATGTTTTTTTGACTTGGTGCGGACATACAAGCAGACAATTTGTGTTTGCAAGACTCTTCTCTACGAGAAAGCGAATAATAATCAGCAATGGTGTTCACCACCCACCACGATGAAATCATCATTTCGTGAAAAAACACCTATTTTCGATGATAAATACCAAACCTCACCAATTCCTAACATCAATTGATCAATGCTGATACCACATGATCACCAAACAGACTTCAGATTCAAAGTCGCCGCATCGAATTACCTCTAGAAATGCCTTCTTCGAAAAATCGATTTTCGATGTTTTTTTGACCCTGCGGACACACAAGCAATCAATCAATCAATCAAACAAACAATTTATGTTTCTAAGACTCTTCTCTACGAGAAAGAGAAAAATGACTCATTTGTAAATGCGAGTTTACTATCGAAATAAACATATTAACAACATACTTATAAAATCTTAGATAAAAATAACACTGATCAAATCATTAGAACCTTACTAACATCTATCGCAATGACAAATGGTAATAATAAAAAGTTTGTCACAAACTTGTCATATATGGAGATTTTCATTAGAAATCCATCCTAAAAATGAATATCTTGTTTATTTCATATATGGGTAAACAAAAAAAAACAAAAACAGTATCTTAGTTAGATAAGAAAAAAAAATGAAAAGAATAGATGAACAAGAACGAACAGAGATATGTATGTGAAAAGACAATATGGAATATTTCATAAAATGCAAAGTATATTCCATAGAAAGAAAGAAAAAAGCCTAGTGAATAAACAATAACAACAACAACAAAAAGAAAAATTACAACTTCAAGGATGAAGTTCTTCTTCAATGTGCGGTGTTATATTGTTCTTAATTAATACACCAGCTTTGTTACCATCAATAGTTAATGTATAATATTTTAAAATGTCCATGCCGAGTATGCACAAATTACTATGAGTAATAGAAGCTAAAACAGTGTAAATGTGTTCATCAATTGTTACTTGAATTTTTGTTAAATATTGTTGTCTTCGTCCTGCACCTGTTTCAACATTAATTAATCCATTATTTAGAGGAAATGGATTCAAATGATTAGATAGACCAGAAATTGAAGCTCCAGTATCAATTAAAAATTTTGAATTTGTTCGAATTTCATCTCCATTGTGATCATGATATGAAAGAGGAAGTTCTGGAGTCATTAAAGAAAAATTATTTCCTATACAATATAAATGTTGTAATAAATATGAATCGTCACAAACCAAGAAAAGATTAGCCAATTCAAATTTATCATTTGAATTTGATCGATGATCAGGAATCATTGATACTAATTTAATATTATTATTATCTTAACCAATTACATGACCATTTTTCATTAATACCCAGGTCGAAGCTTCCGACCGTTGGATCTTGACAGATCCGACCGGATCCGATGAAATGCTACCGGATTCCATCGGATTGAGCCCAAAATCCAGTGACCAGGAATCCGACGAACATTGAACTGGGAAAGGATTCTGATGATTCCGACGGGTTCCGATAAATGGATATGGCAGGATCTTATCGAATTCTACGACGAAACATAAGAGATTCGACAGGATCAGGTCGGATTTAAAACAGCGTTCTATAGTTATTCTCTTTCCTATTTACTATAACTTTAAATATGTAATAAATAATTAGAATTATAAAAATAATGGCAAAGACCTATGCTCTGCAACTATACAATTCTGATTGTACTCCCATAATCGTACCTTTACCCTTACACAAATACTCTGAAAACTATACTGTTAAATCCATAGTCTTAATCTATACCCTTATATCTATGTCCTTAAACCTATACCCTTATATCTATACCCTTATGCCTATACTCTTAAACCTATACCATTAAATCTATATCCTTACATCTATGACCTTACACCTACCTCTTTGAACCTGTACCCTTAATACTATATCTTTACTACTATATCCTTATTACTGTACTCATACCCATATGCCCTTATACCTATATGCTTGAGCGTATACCGTTACACGTATGCATGTGTACTTATACCCTCACATCTACACTTTTGTTACTGTAGCCTAATAGATTGATTCTCACAAATGTATTCTGATATCTATAACCTTATTCCCACACTCTTAAGTGCTCCCACTTGAAAAACTAGATTGTGTTGAAAAAGAAGGAAATTTAGTTTTCGCAATAGGAAGAGGCGCCGAAGTTTTTTGTGTCAAAAAATATATAGTTGTTTTTTTATAAAATAGCCCGATTTTACAGAGTATGCTCTTTCTAATGCAACTATTTTCAATGCGATATTCGACGTCTAGCACAACATTTTTACTCTTGCCCTGTTCTTGAGACCCAATTTCTATCTTTTTTGGCTCCTATTCGATGATTTTTAAACATAATGATCACTATTCGGCTTCAATCAGATATCATATTTGGAATCAACATAAGCAGCTGAATTAATCTATGTATGTTAGAAGTTGTTTCGGTGGCTTGTTTTTCGGTCAATTTCTTACTGATGATCTCCGTCAGAAATATGCGAAAAAATAAATTCTATCAAAACAACTACTTTATTACTTATTCAGGAATCTTTTTTTGCTAAAACAGCATTTCACAAGGTTATAAATAGTTTAGCGATTGTCCAAATAACTTTTTGATGAAATCTATCTTATCACATGTCCGCGGAACCACACAGGATTAAAAGATTGACGGAGAAATAAAAGTCATTGTAACAAATCTAAATACACATAGGTCGATTCAGTTTTTAGGGCTGAGTCCACATACAATATGTACTTGAAACTCAATGATAATCATTATATTCGAATATCAGTCAAAAATGATGGAAATTGGATTCCAAGAGCTAGGTTAAACCAAATGTGCATTACTAGACATCGAATTTCGAATTTAAAAAAGTCTCATTATAATGAGACTATGAAATTATCCGTTTCAAACAAAAATCTTCCTGCTATATCTATATAAATTATAACTTCATAATGCTAAAAAGAATCATTATTTATAACAATACGCACCAATCGAAGGACAGGTCGAATAATATCTAAAATTTGTAAAGACTGTTATTTGTCCTCATCCTCATGTTTACTAAAAGACGTTTGCCTATTTACATTACAAATAAATCGGTTTTTACATCCTTTTTCCCGATTTTCAATATAAACAAACGATGTGTAAAGGAGTTGGTGCTTTTTCCATGGGCCATACCCTCCCCCTGCTCGATTTCTTTCCTTTTAATTATATTTTTATTGGGACTGATCTAAGAATACAAGATCACGAAATCATTCGACGGAGATTTTTAGTTTCAACGATAAAATTAACATTTTAAGAAACTGAATTTTTATAGAAAATGTCATAAAAATAGTAAATATTTTCAGGTTTTCGTTATTTAAAATTGCTTTTGGTGGAAAATAAGCATGATATACAGAATCAGTGCGCCAAAATCCACCAAAAACTCATTTTTTTTGTGTGAAATATTTCCATCCAAATTTCTTCCTACTTCTCCTCAGCTTTTTTTCTTTTTTCTTTTAACCTATACTTCTCTACGGGACCCAATTTAGCCATTTTGCAACAGTCATCCTCCATTTTACACAATTTGTTGCATGCCTCAGCTGACTCTTATAAAATCTACAAAATCGCTTTCTGCTAGAAATGAATTCCATACAAATGATAGGGTGCATTGTAATCCGACTTCTAACTGCTCGGAACCGACTGCATTCCGATAACTGAATCCTATTGAATTCACCCATCCGACTTCATCGGAATCCGATAATCTGAGTTTGTCGAAAGTTAATGGATTCAATTGAGATCTGATCGGATTCCGACAGTCGGAATCCTGTCGGATTCAATTATCAGAATTCATCGAATTGAAATAGATCTGACAGAATCCGATGGCTCAGTTTCGACCTGGGTATATATTCACCTTTGGAAATATCAAATTCTTCATTAATTATAGTTGGATATTTTGAACTTGTAGCTACGAATGTTTGGTTTTTTGACATCGATATTAATCTAAAACGATAGAAATAAAAAAACTGGTGTAAGCTCAACAGTTAGGATGAATTTCTGAATCTTGGTACACATGAATTATTATGTATAACAAATCGTTCTAGTTATGCAGCACTTAATTCTTTCGACAGATCATTTGTTAAATATTCTGTTTGATTTCGAAATTGATTAATTTCATGACGAGTTAATTCGAGATAAAAATCAATTCTTATTTGTTTAAATCAATAACAATTTAAAGGACCAATATATTATTTGTAACTAACACGATCAGAATCAAAAATTGCTGTATTATGACTAAATGAAATCAAAAACAAACGAATTTACTGATTAAATAAATTTAGAATAAATCATATCGTTCAATTAGATTCATTGTCATAAAAATAATTTCATCTTCAGTTGAAATAATTGCATCAAATTCATTTAGTAATCCACTTAATCTTAATGATTTTATACCTTGATAGATCCTGTATCAATTAAAAATGACAATTCACTTGATGTTCAATTTCATTTTTCATCTCGAAATAAAAGACGGGTTCTGAAGTCATTAAATAATAATCGTTTCCTATGCAATGTAAATATTGAAAACATGTAAATCATCATAGACGAAAAATACATTAGCTAATTGAAATTCATCATTGGAATTTGTTCACTTATCGGGAACCATTGATACTAATTTAATACTACTTTTAACTTGAGTAATAACATTTTCGTTTTTTATCAATATATAAATATCCTTTTAAAATAATCAAATTCTTGACCACAATTAATGTTGGATATATTTCACTTCAATCATATTTTTATGATAAGTTAGTGCTTGTAATGGTTCAAATATGATTTTAACTATATAACATTCTACATTATCTTGATTAACAACAATTTCTATAACATTATATCAAACCTAATTAAAAAATATTTTATATAAATATAATCAAATAAGAAAGATAAACTTTTTTTTTACTTCTTCCACAAGTAACGCTCGTGCGGGCACTCGCTCAGCTCTTTCTCGTAGATAGGCTCCTTTCAGATAATAGATTTTTAGTACAGTATTGTATATATTAGTTTATTTCTGATTCAAATTATATACTTTTGCATGTAGAATAGCAAATGTTTTACAAAGTTTATGATAGAGGATTACATTTTTCAAATAACATTAGTTGGCAAGATCGAAGTAATTACATTAAAAAGAAAAAACAGTAAGAAAAGAAAGCGCGAAAATATACTATAGAAAATATCAGACAACGAAAGTAAAGTGACAGCTATGATAATTAACATAGATGTAAATAAAGAAAATGAATATAGATGAAAAATTATCTGATGAAAATTTTATCTTATGACACATCTTGTATACTTGCCATAACATTATACTCATAGCAAAGTATCTATCTAAACACCTTCAGAAAGTGAAAGAAGAACATTCTCGCTTTGTCTTTCTGTCAAGTTCATCTAAACGTTTCAGCTCGGCATCTTGGGCGGAAGTAGGTCGAACTTGTAGAACCTTCATGTCGAAAGGTCGAAGAATGACTATGTCTTCCGCTCTCTTCACTCTACTGAGTGGTACATAAATTGATGCGACTTGCAAGGTTCCAACTGGAACTTGAAGATCGACCACGATTTTGTTCATTGTTAGTCCTTGTGCCTTATAAGTAGTTATTGCGAAGGCAGGTACAATTGGCAGTTGTGTTCTAGTAACTTGAATCATTTGTGGAATTTTTCTTCCACCTTGCATTCGTTCGAACAGATGTCCGAAAAGTTGCTTCATAGGAACCGTAAATCGCTTTTTGATTAACGGAATAGGAATTAGTTTAGGACGAAGACCATCAAGATTTGTTTCTAATTGTGATGTCTTGATTTCTATGAGCGCATATAATGGTTTTCGTATGTATATGGTATTTGAGGGAAATACATCACTCTTCACCTTGAAAGCATCTAGCTCCTCCTGATCATCGTATACAAGTTGTCGAAAAATACCTTGAGTGCCGTTTGAAAGTCCTAGTTCACAGGCAATGTTATCGGTGAGAAGCACAGGCATGTTTGGTACGAAGGGTAAGAAACCGGGAAGAAGCTCGGTTTTATTATCCGCTTCGTTCATTTCAAACTATAAAGAGGTTTTCCACTTCACAAAACCTTTTCTTTAGGAACGTATGGATGAGCAGCACTTATACTGGATTCTTAGCGCCTTTTACTACTTCATACAAAAGGCATTAACAGAGGCGATGGTTCTTTGATCCCCGAGGAAAAGAGAACAATGATGTTCCTTTGACTTGTGAGGGGGGGGGGGCAGAGAGAGAGAAAGAGAGATAGAGAATACAATGGTG
>JAJEKB010024572.1:0-14304 GCA_022393335.1 Macrotrachela quadricornifera | reverse complement strand
TTTATCGTATGCTTCTAAGTTATCATAGTGAACGGATCCGGAATTGAATGTCTTGATCCGGAATCAGACAGAATTACACGGAATTCCTAGGAATTCCTTCGAATTCCGGAGTTGATGGAATTAGTACCGATTCCGGAATCGCTTCTCAAACTTTGTGTAATTCCGGAATCGGTGGAATTAGTTCCCTAGGCGGAACTGGATCCGCTAATGTTCAACATCGCGGAATAGGATGACTGCTCGTAATCCCTTTTTTTTCTACTCTATTTTTGGCTGGATCGGAACAACTTTTTCATACAATCAAGCTTATGAGCTAATCATTCATCTGAGATATTGTTTCATTTTGAAATATATTGATGAGTTGGTGACAGAAATGATATCCGTACAATTAGCGATTTATGAATAAACTTTTTTATCATAGACTTTCGCGGGATTCAGCTTCATTTCTGAAACTCTGAGTTTGGAGTAAGATAGACTAACCATGGACATATTCATTCCAGTATTTAACCTTTGGAAAATAGAACTTCAGATCATGTCCGCCTGATTTCTCACTGTGTACGGGGCATGAACTTTTCAACAGCAATTTTGACGGGTACTAATTTTCAAGGCTGTAACCTTGAAAATGTGTCATCTGTACTTTCTTCCCTCCAAAATGCAACTTTTGAAGTAAATGCCAAAATCGCAACAAGATAGATTACTCACTATACGACTTGGAAGGTTCGCATATAGGCGGTGATCATTTGCGAAGCACTCGTTCCATCTTCTTCGCTGATCTACCTAATATGACATGTGGATGAAATTTGAACTTATTGCTAAATGGTGATGCCTAGCAGGAACAAAACTGTTCTTTGATTAATATTGGACTAGACATACACCAAGTCCAAAACTCTTGTTTTTGAGGTATTGGTTTTGATGTGGTTTTGGTTTTGACTTTGAGATATTAGTAAAGAAGCTGATTTTGAAACAGTATTCTTAAATGCCTTCCGGTAAGCTCTTTTATATTTGTTACCTTGAAATGAGCTTCTGACATAATAGTATATGACGATGAAAAGCAGATATGTTCTAAAAATGATGTTTATAATGATGAAAATGTTATGTGAAGAACGAACTGCATCTTAATCTTGACAATGTGGTCTAAAAATATACTTCTCATGAATTAAGTAAGAAGATCGCGTTTTAGTTATAGCACAATTTTCAGAAAGTTCGGAAAATTTGTATCACAGTGTAAATACTTATTTTTCATTTTGAATAGATGGTGTCATGCAACTAAGCATCTGTAGTATCCAAATAAATTATATTTTACTTAACTTTACGTCAAGCATTAAAAATTTCTTCATCATTGTAGATATCAGAAAGCTCAGACTGGTCTTAAAACGTAGATAATAATTGAACTTGAACTTATCCAGGACAGATTTTTCAATTTTTAATGGCTTGTTATTACCGAAAGTTTTTCTGGAGAAATATTGAAAAAACGAGTAGTACACTTGAAAAAACTTGGCCTTTGCCAGATCTTAAATTAAAAATTTGAGTATTAGGCTCTCCTAAGTTGTAAAACTAAATATTTCTGTCATCTTGAGACCACGTTTATCTTGTTAGCTTTCCAAACAATGCGTTTAAAAATGATAAAGAAATCTAAGAAGAATCAGATGCCAAAACCGGAGATAAGATCAGTTCTGGCAGCCAGTTAGTCTATCTTATTTACATTTATGTCTGTCATATTAGTTGATTCAAGACTTCTATTAATTTTTAATGATATCTTGTGGAGAATAGATGTTTAAATTTGGATGGACGTTGATAACATCGAATAATACTGTCCAAAAATAGAACAAGTGCTAGGAAGAATTTCAAAGCGGCTAGTTTGATACAATCTGAACTATTGTTGTCCATTATTATATAAATATGTAATACCCACGAAAATATCAGTAGTTATCTCTTGGTTTTAAAAAAACATCTTTTTCAAATATGAAGTTGCGTAAAACCTTTATAGTGTCCTGTAAACTCATTATAAAATCTACAAACGTTATTATATTCGATAGTAGATGCTTGGAATCTATCTGATACACTGCTAATCAAAAAATTCAATGAGAAATGACTTTTCCGAGTGGAGGACGGTGATTATGGGAATGAATTTATTACATACAATATTATATGAGAAGCTTTTTTAAGGCAACAAATATAAGAATGATTGTAGGAAGGCATTTTAGACTTATCATTTCCAAATGAGTTACTACATCTGTATCTCAAAACCGAAACCAAAACCAAAACTTGATCAAAACCAATATCATCGAAACCGAAAATATATCAAAGCCAATACCTCGAAGCCAAAACATCTAAACTAGTTTTGGTTTTGGTGCATGTCTATGTTGGACCGATTTGCTACGGCAAGTGGACATCGACTTCAGTTGAAAGTGTTGGCGTGATTACTATCAATTTCACGACTATTGATGTGATTGCCCATAAATGGTTCTCCTCAATGCCAAGGGAAGACTTCAAGTACATTATCGGTCAAATAATATAGAATGGAGGGTGATGTTCATTTGTTGCTTTTGGAAATTGTCAAGTATTCTTTGTTCAAGAATTTTGTGTATTGAACGATATCAAGCTTCATATTTATGAAGCTACTTATTATATCTATGGTAAGTTCAAAAACTATTGGCCTACTTTTGCAGTTGACGATTTTTATCATGTTTTTAGTAAAATACTAGATAAAAGAATCAAACGACTAACAATAAGAGCATATAAACTAGAGATTACGCGCTACATCGTGCTGTGTATTTGAATTCTGAAACTCATTTGATTCAGACACGGGATAAGCACAGACACAAAAATGTCACTATAAAGGTGGGCTAATAAGTTTTGAACTCATTGTATCTGTATTCTGTAAACCACTACAAGACAAGAGGAACATTACAATCGATGTGGTTTTACGCACTTTAAACGAGTTCAATGATACTGAGTTTGGAAATTTTTGATATATCACAGTGTTTCGCTTTCCCCATCTTTCTTTTTATGATTTTACCTATATAGGATTGTATTAATCTCAACGCTTCATAATGGTAAATTTTCCTTGTCCACCGAATACTATTCACGGATCGATTGAGTTTGTCTTCAACAATTGGCAAACAATAACAAATGAAAGTCGAAAAGAGCTTTTTGTGGCAATATTTACTTGTCGCTTGAACTGTCGTCGATTGCTAACTTGATGTCAAGATAGAAAGTTTTTAAAAAATGATCTTTTAATAGAACACGGCAATCGATGATTAATGAGAAAAAGTAGTAACAGAAAAATGTGCATTTTTTATGAAAAAGCGAAATTGAATGTGCTTTTTAGTGTTTCGCAAACCGTACCACTGTCTTCTAGGGATACACAGAAATGTTAATAGTAAGAGAAACGAGTGAAAATATACTATTCTTGCGCTTTTCATTCGATGTTTGTTAAACACATCGCAATAAGAACTAACATTAACTTTAGTGACTTTTTCTTCACAAATATTCATTCAGAGATTTGTTGCCTTTTGTCTAATCTTCAAACTAATACTATTCATTGATGAACTATCATAGATATAATATTTCTTCTACAATAAACGTAATTCGCGCTTCAATTCTAACATCAGACTACTTTGGAAAGTAAAATGAACATGAATATGTTTTTTTTTCCAATCTTGTCATTGTTGATCGATAAATTAACCGTTGATGTAGAGCTCTGTAGACATCATTATCCAATTATTCCATTAGTAGCATGACATTATTTTGCTCATAGAATACTTTGAAATGACACAAGACAAACAAATAAGCAGTCATGACCGGTTTCATCTTTGCTTAAAGGATTCATCAAATGGTTTTATTCAAATTCATTATCATCATCAGACGACGACGAAACTGCAAATCATCCCCTATTGAATAGAGGAGATAGAGTGTTAAAATGTATGACTATAATGTCATCTGATGAGACTCTTAAGCAAGGTCGAAACCGATCATGGCTGCTTATTTATTATGCTGGTGGTTGAGAAGCTAAAATGAGCGAGTAACTGAAAAGAAGGATACAACCAAAGCTGATATGAAGCCTGTACAAGCCATGTTTTCGTCAATAAGAAAACAACTTTGCAAAATCGCTGATAAAAGACTATATGCAGCTTGCTCCTTTTAGTTTTTAGAACATCTGACTTTATGCTCTCTTCTGATGTAATTGGCCAAACAGTATGGTATTTGATAAGAAAAATAAAAGAAAAATAAACTTGTATGAAGACTTTCGCGCCATAGGTTACCACTTTTTTATGCTTTCTTACTGTGTTGTTTTAATCAAGATCTTGAAAAAAAAAGGAAGTAATCTTAAGCAACTTCAACATTTTCGCCACTCGTTTTTCAATAGATGAATATGAGCTATCATGCGTATGTGAAGTGAAATAATGCTTTTATTCAGTGGAATGCCTTCAGCGATACGCTAATCGATTGTATACATAAAGGTAACTGAAATGATTCATTCAAACGAATTGCGACTGTTTCTTTTTCAATAAAAACCTATTAATATGTCAGATGGTTTGCATCGAAGCCACTTCCGTCGGCAATCAAAATATATGCAAGTATAAACTATGGATAGTTTAGTGGCATAGTTTTGCGCTTCTTGCATCCATTGCAACATAAGGCCGGACTGAAAAGTTTGCCAATATTTAGATCCCGTTTCCTTCGACATTGCAATAATTTCTATTCGAAAGTTTCGATACTGTTATCTATAGATTGTACTGAAGATTTGATTTTTCAGTTGCATTGTGTGTTGTCGATTACTACAAGTCTCATCAGAAAATGACTATATGGAGTTTCGTATATTCTCTTTTAATTGCTATATTATTAAAAGTGAATCCAAAGCTTATTTAAAATCCTACATAACCTAGACCAAAGTAATTTGAAAAGTGTCTCCTTATCAAGCGAAGGCTTTCCAAAATGTTTTAGAGTCAAAGAAAAACTCATTTGAACAAAACCAATTAGAACAGGATCCTATCAGGTGTGCATCAAATTCGATCTCTATCATTAGCCAATCTATTAGTAAGTATCAGATCATGTTTTATCTTGAGAATTGGGGAATATATTGTGAGATACGATTATTGATCGACGTTGAGCTATATTTCAAGAAGAGCTCTCATTACAGACCTTGATCAACATTCATAAATGCTGTCCCTTGTTACTTCATCGCAGAGTTTGATGGACGTGACGATAGTTCTTCTTTACGATTAGAGTGACACCTTTGCGGTGAAGCCTTCTTAAAAACTTGATCGTTCTTCTTCTAGATTGTGATCATTCAAGTTTCCCTTGTACAACAATGCTGAATATGTTTGGTATTAAGATGTTTATCTTTTTGATCGGCATATTGATGAGTGCAGGTAAACTTTATAAATTTCCTCGAGACCATGTTCCGTAGAATTGATAGAATCATACGCGCATTGTCGTTATGAGAAATATCATTCCATTTTATGCATAAATCCAGAGTGTCGAAATTTAGGTTAAGTGCAAATGTGAATAACTCTATTCAGTTGTAAGAAAATGTCGCAGTCAGCATCATTCAAAAACTAAACAATACGGTTTTTCCTAAAATCTGCTCTGAGATTATCCGTGACACTATGATGACACCTCGATCAATCGAGACTGACCATTAGTTCTCTAACAGTTGCCTGATTTCTAACAATCCGAATAATGCATTCTTAACAACGCTTTTTGCAGTTTTAGGAAAATATATCCTATTCCACGATATTGAATATTTAGGAACCAATTTCGCCCCGGAATCAGTTCATGCCATTCCAGAATTTCATGCGCACTCAACTTTACAGAGAAATTTAGAATTGATTTGGAGGCCGTAACTGGTTCTGAAATGTTCAACATCGCGGAATAGGATGATTGCACAATTTTAAGTTCACTTTTAAAAAGTTTTATAGTAATCTGAATATCTGTAAAAAAAAGTTTGATTGTTCTATATATATCAAACTACATCTAGTTCTCTTAACCTTGAAAAGAAAAACTTTACAATGTGAGATCCAAATTATTTGTCGGGTTTTAAAAACCTTATTAATCTCTTTTCAAGCTATCGAACCTTCTTTTGATTTCCGAAAAATCGTTTTAGTAAAAATGATTAAAATGAAATGCTATGAAAGATCATTCTGAAAACTTGCCATACTTAGGTAAAATATCAGAAGTGGTGTTTGCTGTCCGGGGATGGAACTGCAAAGTAATGCGCGATTTTCATTCTACAATATTTAAGAATATTTCGTCGGTGTATTCAAATGCTTGTTCTAGGGTGGACTAACACTGGTTACATGAATAGTGCACGAGTTGTTCATGTAGCATCCGTGTTAACAAATGGAAATGTGCTAGTCACTGGTGGATACAACGATGGTAAGTATCTAAGAACGGCTGAGTTGTATAACTTATCAACAGGTACTTGGGCAACTACTGGTAGCATGAATGCAACACGATTTGAGCATACAGCATCCATTCTAGCAAGTGGAAAAGTTCTAGTTACTAGTGGCACTGATCTATATATACCAGAGATATATGATCCATCAACCCAAATCTGGACAACTACAAAGAGGATGAATATTGCACGAATAGGGAACACAGCATCTGTTTTAACCGATAGAAAAGTGTTAGTTGCTGGTGGCACTGATTTTCGGGCTGCTGAGTTATATGATCCATCAACAGGAACTTGGACAATCAGTGGATGGTTGAATAATCCACGACGCTATCACACAGCATCCATATTACTAAATGGTAAAGTGTTAATTGCTGGTGGGTCTAATCATAGTGGTTATCTAAATACTGCTGAATTATATGATCCAGCGACAGAAACTTGGACGATTACGGGCAGTTTGACAAAGGCACGATACTATCACACAGCATCCGTACTAAACAACGGAAAAGTGTTAGTTACTGGTGGATATGATGATAATAATTATTTTAATAGTGCTGAATTATATGATCCATCGACTGGTACTTGGGCAAATACTGGCATCATGAATAATGCACGATTTTTTCACACAGCATCCGTATTAAGCAATGGAAAAGTATTAGTCACCGGTGGCAGCGATGGTAGTCGTTTCCTAAGTAGTGCTGAACTGTATGATTCATTTACAGAAACTTGGACACCTATTGATAGTATGGCAGATACACGATTGGGGCATGCAACATCTGTGTTACCAAATGGGACAGTATTAGTTACTGGTGGATCTAAGGGTGGTTTTCATGCTTATCTAAATAGTGCTGAGCTATATATACCGTGACGTTTCAAAAGAGATACTTTTAACACTTTCGAGGTGGTGGATCTCATCAATAGGACTCACCATATCTCAACAAGAAACTAGATAAAAAAAATTTTCTTTTTCTTTTTTTTCGTACAGAAGGTCAGACGTAATGTGCTATCTGGTGTACTAGTTCTCGTTTCGATTATTTACTGCATAACATGACGCTTCTCATTAAGAATAAGTAGCCACGATCGGTTTCGTCCTTAGTTGAGGGATTCATCAGATAGCATTATCCAAACTCATCATCATTTTAAATGACGACGAAACTGCAAAATAATCTCTTTAGAATAAAGGAGATAAAGTGTTAAAATGTGTGACTATAATGCTATCTGATGAGACCCTTGAGCAAATTCGAAATCAGTCATGGCTGCTTATTCATGATGTGGTCATATTTTAACATTATATCTCCTCTGTTGTATAGGGATTGATTTACAGTTTCGTCATCATTCATAATGACGATGACTTTAGATAATGCTATCTGATGAGTCCCTTAATCAAGGACGAAACCGATCATGGTTGCTGCTCTCAAACCCCTCACCCTCATCCTAAATTTAGTAGTAAGCTGGAAAATGTGTCAGCACCTATAGACAGTCTGTAGCCACAAAAGTGATTTCGACCTTTAGGATATGGGTTAGGATCAAGATCTGATTTCTTCTTTATCGACATAAAATCCCACTTTTTAATACCTTCTTCAAATATTCCTGTGATTCAAGCATAGAAAAACATGAAAATGAAAACTACAGAAAATATCATTTCAAACTATAATTGTCCGATGAACTATCACTGTTTCTTCACGTATCCTTTTAACAAGAACATAGAATGAAAGAACAGGCATATGAGCATTGTATTCTTCGGCGAAAAATACCCAAGACCATTGAATAAATTAGAATCAAAGATCGAACGGAAACCTATATATGTGACTTATAGGCCTCATGGAAACCTTCCAAAGATTACCTCCATCACAAGGCATTTCTAGAGAACCCATGATGATTTTTTCAGGGCCTCTATCCCCAGTAAATGCTATCAATTTATAAAGACCAGCTCCCTAAATTGGCTCCTATTTTGGGAGAAAAATCATTGGGAAAATCACTTTGTTGAATGAGTCATAAAATTCCAACAGTTTCAAATTATGGGACAAAAACTTCATGGTGAGCGGGTCTTATAGGGGCATATGTGTAAAAAAAATGTCACTTCAATCAGATTGGCCATTCTGGAGATATGGTCCCATTTGGACCATCGTTGGTCATTTTGCTCGTATATATGGTATTTCGTAAAATGTTTGTAGAATACCGAGGATCCAATATTTTTTGAAACGACTTGTGCCAACCTTCCTAAGATTTTTCGCTCTACAACACATCTTAGAATCACTCAAATCGGACAACCTCGATTGAGTAGATTATGTAGAAATCGATTGTGGGTTATATGGATTGACTCATAAGATAATTTCATTGCAAGAACAAAACAAATATTACTTTAAAAGTTAAATACAAAGCTATAATAATAGTACTCGGTCCCATATATTTTATTCTTATAGTTAGCACATATTTTTGTTGCATTATCTTCAACGTACACAGTACACCTGTGAATTAGGGTCCGGTGAGACCGGGTTTTTTTGTCCCGATCCCGATCTTGTCCCGCTTGAACGAAACCCATCCCGATCTCGGTCCGGGCAAAATATTTTTTCGGGATTTTAACGCCGTGAGCATTTTCTGTGAATACGACTCACCCAGACTTTTAATCCATTAAAGTATTTCCTCGGAATTCCTAGTCCCGATCCCGTTTTTTAACAGGGATACCCGTCTCGATCCCCTCCCATCGGGACAAAAGTCGGGATTTTGATCCCGGTACCGACGGGATCGGGTTCGGGAAAAAATTAGGGATCGGGGTAGCCCCGCCGGCCTCTACTGTGAATATTCGCATACTTTGCCTCTTTCCCTTCTTGAACTACTGTAGTCACAATCATCTTCACAAACACTACGAAACGGGTGTTGTGTATGAGCTCCTCTTATGCAAACTCTATGATTCATATATTAAGACTGATCATCTATATAATTTATCGTATTATTGAAGATGTTCTATCTTATCTTCAACTCTATTTTGTATCGTCTTAAGTCAACCGAGAGTGATATGTCCAGAAAATGTGATTTTTGGTGATTCCATGATAGATTTTATGATGCCGAAAGGGTTCTGAGATATTACCCTAATTGAGTGTTATATACAATATCTGACCAATATCAAAATACAATGTAAAAAATGCATCTTTTATTTTTCTCCTACAATTCACTGATGCTTTTCAATTAGCTCGAATACCAATTAAGTAAACTATAATGATAAATTTCAATAAGTATATTCATCGATTTTATTTAGAGATTTTTGCACATTTTGGTTCGACACTGATTACTCAAATGGTTCAGAACCTATGGCTTTCACGAATCTAATGATGATGTGTGATGAGAATGTACTATCTCCAAACTTGTTTAACGCTATATTTCGATCATTATTTTATACATATCGAAATAGTATGATCGTCCTGAAATTGTGCGCGTATTTCAATTTCGTGAAAATGTAGAAAAAGCTCTTAAGAATATAATCTTTGAGAAGACTTTGTATACTTGGACAGAAACTTTTCGACAATAGATAGATGGCTGTTTGGATATCAATATGAAGAACGCACTAATGATAAAGTGAAACCACACGATTTATTAGAAACAACAATGGTTATTCTCGACTCTTGTTATGCTCTTCCTGACGTCATTTATGAAAATTTAGTTTCCAAACCCGAAGAAACTCTTGGTACAAGTTTTGATGTCTGTGGTGTTTCAAAATCATTGAATCGAGATATTTCTTGCCCACAACCTGAATTTGTTGGTAAAAACCAACTTCTTTCGTAATAAAAATAAAGAACAGGAGAAAAAAATTTCTCAGTTCCTTCTTCCTATTTTTCATCATGTACATGACGTATTCTTACACAAGCAGCAAATATATACAAGTAAATAGTCGAAATAATAAAAAATGTTATTTCTCAACATCTTTCATTTTCATTCCAAGACATATAAAAGCACATTTATTTATCGTTAGATGAAACTAAACTCGATAAAAAATGGCTAATGAAATTCAAAAAATTCGCAAGGCTATCGCTCTTAATCAAGTGGTGATATTTATCGGTAATAATGTGTCGATTTATACAAACAATAGTGAGGAAGAGGTTGTCCATTGGAAAGGATTGTTGAAAGATGGACTTCGACATTGTCAACATTTGAATGATAAGTTCGAGAGTAATACTGCAGAGGTAAATGCGGATCATATAAAGACTTGTTTAAGCCAAAAAAATCTTTATAGATCATGGTTAAGAGAAAAACAGGGAGAAATAATAGTAAGAAAACCAGAATTAATTCAAGCAATTGGTGAATTAGGATGTCCTATTCTCACGACAAATTATGATTTACTTCTCGAAGATATATTAAAGAAAAAATCTTTAACTTGGAATAAATATTATGCGAATTATACTGACGAATCAATTGAAAATCTAAAAGATTTCATTCTCCATCTTCATGGATATTTTTCAGAACCAGATAGTATTATATTCACTCCTAGTGATTACGATCGACTTCATTCAAATAGATTCGCTCGATCTAAACTTAAACAACTACTAAACACAAAAACATTGTTATTTATTGGATACGATCGAGACACCTCTGATCCCAATTTTTCCAATTTATTAAAATGGATCTTTCATAAAAGAAATGATAAATCCCTGTCCATCTATCAACTTGTCAAATTCGATAAAAACGGAACATTTCTTCCAACATGTAATATTCCATTTCATCACAACATTCAAGAGGTTATCTATGGAAATACCTTCGAAGATCTACTCGTCTTTATCAAACATTTCAAATCATTCACTTTCATTCTTCGAGAAAATTCAATTTTTACAAATAAAAAATCCCTCATTCTTAAGAAATATCTTAATTATATCATTGATGAATATGGACATATATCAATATTTGGCTATTCGAATACAAATCTCACATTACCATTAGAGAATGTTTATGTTGAACTTAAATTCGATCCAGCACATCCATCAATTAAAGCAATGAAAACATTGGAAATAACCGAAGAATTCAAACGTAAATTATTATCACCTGGTTTTTTTACTGATCAAGAAAGTAAACAAATAAATCAAGCAATTTATGAAAAAAATCCTTTCAATCTCGAAACAATCTATCGAGATTTAATGATTGATCAATGGTTAGATGTTTTACTCAGTAATCGAACTATTTTCACTCAATATCAAGCTTATTCAATCAAACGTAAAATTATTCGATTGAAAAATGATATTCTTGAAAAAAGTCAATTTAAAGAAGTGAAACAATATCAAATTCAACAAGCTTACAATCAATTTAAACATTTCGTTATCTTAGGTCATCCAGGTTCAGGAAAAACTACTATATCAAAATGGTTAGCTATCAATATGGCTAAACAATGTTTAAATGAAACTAATCGTTTGTATGATTGTACAGAAAAACTACCAATTCTTATTCCAATTTGGAAATATGTCGATCAAATAAAACAATCTCAACAAAAGAAAAGTTTACTTCAATTTATATATGAAAATCCTACTCTGAATTCAACATATTTTACTCCTAGTGAACAAATAGATCTTTCTGCCTTAATACTTTACTCATTAATCCAAGGCAATGTGTTGTTGATTTTCGAAGGATTAGATGAAGTTCCTGCACATATTGATCGATCAGATTTAATGAAAGAAATCAATGCTTTATTAGAACGAGGTATTGATTATGATGTATATACAGACAAGCTCTCTTACTCCATTCATGAACAAAAAGAAATTTATGGAACGAAATTTCCTAATCTGGGTAATCGTGTTATTATCACTAGTCGAATCGAAGGCAATTATTTTGAAGAGATTCATTTTTCCATTCCAAGATTAACCATCGACAATATGTCAAATGATGCACTGAAATTATTTTGTCGATCCTATATGGAATGTATCAATCAAACTTTAAACAAAAAAACGACTTGTCAAACCGATCAATTGTATGAAGAAATTATTCAAAATAAAGATATTCTACAATTAGCCATTAATCCACAAATAGCCAGTGTCATTGCCGCAATTTATAATCAATTGGAAGATAAATTACCAGAAAAACGAATTGATTTGTATGAGATAGCAATTGAGAAAATGATTGAACGATTAGTTCATCTATCCATTGATGATCTTGGATTAACTGCTACCATGTTCTGGTCAATCTTACAAGAAATTGCCGATTTTCTTCATAGTAAAGTCGAAGGTTTATCAGAGAATATGTTAAAAGAAATAATTAACAAGTGTTTAAAAGATTTTCAAATAGATGATTCTACTTCGAAATTAGTCGATATATTTAAATATCAAGCAGGTGTATTGAATGAATTTGGATATGATAGTTATCGATTCATACATCGTACTTTTCAAGAATATCTTGCCGCGAAAAGTATCATTTATTTCAATGGAATTCAACGATCGGATGAGATAATTGTTGAAAATATTAAAAATAAAATTGGTATACCAAATTGGCGAGTTCCACTTAGTATGACATTTGGAATATTAAGTAAACTACCTAAAGAGAATGAATTATTCAATCACATTCTTACACAATTATTAACTAATGAACAGACATCAGTTAATACACAACTAGTTCCATTTATTATCATTGATTCATTAAATGATATGTATTTTTTTTCCAATGACATAGAATCTGAACTAATTGAAAAATTAGCTAATATGTTATTATTAGACTATATCAATATCTCTGGTTTTTCCAAACTTAAAGATCATCAAGAATTAATTCATACTTATTTTTCAAAACTACAACGAAGATCTAATCATACTCTTTCATTATGGTTGATTAGAAAAATCAATTTTGAAGAATATATTGCTCCATGTGCAAACATTATCTATAAACTGAAATGGTACAATTCAAAATTTCATGAAATATTCTTAAAAAATTTACACAATGATTCTGTCATTTGGAATTGGCCTATCGATACTCTCTTACGTTTTTATTCCGACGAAATTACCGATGACTCTGTATTAGCACAATTACCATTTAAAAAAGCACTCATTGAAAATCCACACATAGTTGAACAGATTACACAAAACAAGGATTGGTTACGTCTAATCACATCTCTTTACGGAGGATATCAAAATGCTAATACGCCCTCAAGTATTGCAGAATACCGTGAAATCGCTCAATTTCTCGACCTAAGTGAGATGCAAAGACAACCATTTACTTTTTATTATCAAGAAGTTTGGGATAGAAATGATCCAGCCTATAGCATGGCTGTCTACTTGGATAAGAAGATCTCTAAAGAACAATGGATTGAAAAGCCAATATTTGACATCAATAAAATCTATAAAGAATCATTTCTAACAATTCGAATCTTGGAGTTATTGAATGAACGACAATTGACAGAAAAACTAGAAGAAGAATTACGATTGAAACTTAATGATGATAATTTAAATATCAATGAGAAAACAGAAGCATATATTACTTTGATTGTTTTAGGAGATTTTGATTTGATCAGTACTATCAAACACGAAAGAGAAATAATTTCAAGAAGTGTCGAGAACAGAATCGAACAATTAATTTTTGTTTTAAAAGATCCAATTGCCAGATATTCTTCTCATCTCGCCAATTATTTAATTGCAATTTATAATGAAACAAAAGAAAGCAATTGGAATTTTACTAATTATTGCCGAATATATCTATCTTTAATAGCGATTAGTGGCGGTTTACCAATGGATACGAAGATATTAGCAGAAACTATGGATGATATGGAAAATAAATGTGATCTGTATGCCGAATACTTCGCTTGGAACCTCACCGGTGCTCATAATTTTTTATTAGATACAATAAATAACTTCTTAGAGCAATGTATTCAATCATGTAAAAGTGATGAAATTGTCAAATCATTTTTTGAAAATCAGTGAATCTATTCAGTTTTACAAGCCCATTCGAGC
>JAJEKB010024571.1:0-14302 GCA_022393335.1 Macrotrachela quadricornifera | reverse complement strand
TTTATCGTATGCTTCTAAGTTATCATAGTGAACGGATCCGGAATTGAATGTCTTGATCCGGAATCAGACAGAATTACACGGAATTCCTAGGAATTCCTTCGAATTCCGGAGTTGATGGAATTAGTACCGATTCCGGAATCGCTTCTCAAACTTTGTGTAATTCCGGAATCGGTGGAATTAGTTCCCTAGGCGGAACTGGATCCGCTAATGTTCAACATCGCGGAATAGGATGACTGCTCGTAATCCCTTTTTTTCTACTCTATTTTTGGCTGGATCGGAACAACTTTTTCATACAATCAAGCTTATGAGCTAATCATTCATCTGAGATATTGTTTCATTTTGAAATATATTGATGAGTTGGTGACAGAAATGATATCCGTACAATTAGCGATTTATGAATAAACTTTTTTATCATAGACTTTCGCGGGATTCAGCTTCATTTCTGAAACTCTGAGTTTGGAGTAAGATAGACTAACCATGGACATATTCATTCCAGTATTTAACCTTTGGAAAATAGAACTTCAGATCATGTCCGCCTGATTTCTCACTGTGTACGGGGCATGAACTTTTCAACAGCAATTTTGACGGGTACTAATTTTCAAGGCTGTAACCTTGAAAATGTGTCATCTGTACTTTCTTCCCTCCAAAATGCAACTTTTGAAGTAAATGCCAAAATCGCAACAAGATAGATTACTCACTATACGACTTGGAAGGTTCGCATATAGGCGGTGATCATTTGCGAAGCACTCGTTCCATCTTCTTCGCTGATCTACCTAATATGACATGTGGATGAAATTTGAACTTATTGCTAAATGGTGATGCCTAGCAGGAACAAAACTGTTCTTTGATTAATATTGGACTAGACATACACCAAGTCCAAAACTCTTGTTTTTGAGGTATTGGTTTTGATGTGGTTTTGGTTTTGACTTTGAGATATTAGTAAAGAAGCTGATTTTGAAACAGTATTCTTAAATGCCTTCCGGTAAGCTCTTTTATATTTGTTACCTTGAAATGAGCTTCTGACATAATAGTATATGACGATGAAAAGCAGATATGTTCTAAAAATGATGTTTATAATGATGAAAATGTTATGTGAAGAACGAACTGCATCTTAATCTTGACAATGTGGTCTAAAAATATACTTCTCATGAATTAAGTAAGAAGATCGCGTTTTAGTTATAGCACAATTTTCAGAAAGTTCGGAAAATTTGTATCACAGTGTAAATACTTATTTTTCATTTTGAATAGATGGTGTCATGCAACTAAGCATCTGTAGTATCCAAATAAATTATATTTTACTTAACTTTACGTCAAGCATTAAAAATTTCTTCATCATTGTAGATATCAGAAAGCTCAGACTGGTCTTAAAACGTAGATAATAATTGAACTTGAACTTATCCAGGACAGATTTTTCAATTTTTAATGGCTTGTTATTACCGAAAGTTTTTCTGGAGAAATATTGAAAAAACGAGTAGTACACTTGAAAAAACTTGGCCTTTGCCAGATCTTAAATTAAAAATTTGAGTATTAGGCTCTCCTAAGTTGTAAAACTAAATATTTCTGTCATCTTGAGACCACGTTTATCTTGTTAGCTTTCCAAACAATGCGTTTAAAAATGATAAAGAAATCTAAGAAGAATCAGATGCCAAAACCGGAGATAAGATCAGTTCTGGCAGCCAGTTAGTCTATCTTATTTACATTTATGTCTGTCATATTAGTTGATTCAAGACTTCTATTAATTTTTAATGATATCTTGTGGAGAATAGATGTTTAAATTTGGATGGACGTTGATAACATCGAATAATACTGTCCAAAAATAGAACAAGTGCTAGGAAGAATTTCAAAGCGGCTAGTTTGATACAATCTGAACTATTGTTGTCCATTATTATATAAATATGTAATACCCACGAAAATATCAGTAGTTATCTCTTGGTTTTAAAAAAACATCTTTTTCAAATATGAAGTTGCGTAAAACCTTTATAGTGTCCTGTAAACTCATTATAAAATCTACAAACGTTATTATATTCGATAGTAGATGCTTGGAATCTATCTGATACACTGCTAATCAAAAAATTCAATGAGAAATGACTTTTCCGAGTGGAGGACGGTGATTATGGGAATGAATTTATTACATACAATATTATATGAGAAGCTTTTTTAAGGCAACAAATATAAGAATGATTGTAGGAAGGCATTTTAGACTTATCATTTCCAAATGAGTTACTACATCTGTATCTCAAAACCGAAACCAAAACCAAAACTTGATCAAAACCAATATCATCGAAACCGAAAATATATCAAAGCCAATACCTCGAAGCCAAAACATCTAAACTAGTTTTGGTTTTGGTGCATGTCTATGTTGGACCGATTTGCTACGGCAAGTGGACATCGACTTCAGTTGAAAGTGTTGGCGTGATTACTATCAATTTCACGACTATTGATGTGATTGCCCATAAATGGTTCTCCTCAATGCCAAGGGAAGACTTCAAGTACATTATCGGTCAAATAATATAGAATGGAGGGTGATGTTCATTTGTTGCTTTTGGAAATTGTCAAGTATTCTTTGTTCAAGAATTTTGTGTATTGAACGATATCAAGCTTCATATTTATGAAGCTACTTATTATATCTATGGTAAGTTCAAAAACTATTGGCCTACTTTTGCAGTTGACGATTTTTATCATGTTTTTAGTAAAATACTAGATAAAAGAATCAAACGACTAACAATAAGAGCATATAAACTAGAGATTACGCGCTACATCGTGCTGTGTATTTGAATTCTGAAACTCATTTGATTCAGACACGGGATAAGCACAGACACAAAAATGTCACTATAAAGGTGGGCTAATAAGTTTTGAACTCATTGTATCTGTATTCTGTAAACCACTACAAGACAAGAGGAACATTACAATCGATGTGGTTTTACGCACTTTAAACGAGTTCAATGATACTGAGTTTGGAAATTTTTGATATATCACAGTGTTTCGCTTTCCCCATCTTTCTTTTTATGATTTTACCTATATAGGATTGTATTAATCTCAACGCTTCATAATGGTAAATTTTCCTTGTCCACCGAATACTATTCACGGATCGATTGAGTTTGTCTTCAACAATTGGCAAACAATAACAAATGAAAGTCGAAAAGAGCTTTTTGTGGCAATATTTACTTGTCGCTTGAACTGTCGTCGATTGCTAACTTGATGTCAAGATAGAAAGTTTTTAAAAAATGATCTTTTAATAGAACACGGCAATCGATGATTAATGAGAAAAAGTAGTAACAGAAAAATGTGCATTTTTTATGAAAAAGCGAAATTGAATGTGCTTTTTAGTGTTTCGCAAACCGTACCACTGTCTTCTAGGGATACACAGAAATGTTAATAGTAAGAGAAACGAGTGAAAATATACTATTCTTGCGCTTTTCATTCGATGTTTGTTAAACACATCGCAATAAGAACTAACATTAACTTTAGTGACTTTTTCTTCACAAATATTCATTCAGAGATTTGTTGCCTTTTGTCTAATCTTCAAACTAATACTATTCATTGATGAACTATCATAGATATAATATTTCTTCTACAATAAACGTAATTCGCGCTTCAATTCTAACATCAGACTACTTTGGAAAGTAAAATGAACATGAATATGTTTTTTTTTCCAATCTTGTCATTGTTGATCGATAAATTAACCGTTGATGTAGAGCTCTGTAGACATCATTATCCAATTATTCCATTAGTAGCATGACATTATTTTGCTCATAGAATACTTTGAAATGACACAAGACAAACAAATAAGCAGCCATGATCGGTTTCGACCTTGCTTAAGAGTCTCATCAGATGACATTATAGTCATACATTTTAACACTCTATCTCCTCTATTCAATAGGGGATGATTTGCAGTTTCGTCGTCGTCTGATGATGATAATGAATTTGAATAAAACCATTTGATGAATCCTTTAAGCAAAGATGAAACCGGTCATGACTGCTTATTTATTATGCTGGTGGTTGAGAAGCTAAAATGAGCGAGTAACTGAAAAGAAGGATACAACCAAAGCTGATATGAAGCCTGTACAAGCCATGTTTTCGTCAATAAGAAAACAACTTTGCAAAATCGCTGATAAAAGACTATATGCAGCTTGCTCCTTTTAGTTTTTAGAACATCTGACTTTATGCTCTCTTCTGATGTAATTGGCCAAACAGTATGGTATTTGATAAGAAAAATAAAAGAAAAATAAACTTGTATGAAGACTTTCGCGCCATAGGTTACCACTTTTTTATGCTTTCTTACTGTGTTGTTTTAATCAAGATCTTGAAAAAAAAAGGAAGTAATCTTAAGCAACTTCAACATTTTCGCCACTCGTTTTTCAATAGATGAATATGAGCTATCATGCGTATGTGAAGTGAAATAATGCTTTTATTCAGTGGAATGCCTTCAGCGATACGCTAATCGATTGTATACATAAAGGTAACTGAAATGATTCATTCAAACGAATTGCGACTGTTTCTTTTTCAATAAAAACCTATTAATATGTCAGATGGTTTGCATCGAAGCCACTTCCGTCGGCAATCAAAATATATGCAAGTATAAACTATGGATAGTTTAGTGGCATAGTTTTGCGCTTCTTGCATCCATTGCAACATAAGGCCGGACTGAAAAGTTTGCCAATATTTAGATCCCGTTTCCTTCGACATTGCAATAATTTCTATTCGAAAGTTTCGATACTGTTATCTATAGATTGTACTGAAGATTTGATTTTTCAGTTGCATTGTGTGTTGTCGATTACTACAAGTCTCATCAGAAAATGACTATATGGAGTTTCGTATATTCTCTTTTAATTGCTATATTATTAAAAGTGAATCCAAAGCTTATTTAAAATCCTACATAACCTAGACCAAAGTAATTTGAAAAGTGTCTCCTTATCAAGCGAAGGCTTTCCAAAATGTTTTAGAGTCAAAGAAAAACTCATTTGAACAAAACCAATTAGAACAGGATCCTATCAGGTGTGCATCAAATTCGATCTCTATCATTAGCCAATCTATTAGTAAGTATCAGATCATGTTTTATCTTGAGAATTGGGGAATATATTGTGAGATACGATTATTGATCGACGTTGAGCTATATTTCAAGAAGAGCTCTCATTACAGACCTTGATCAACATTCATAAATGCTGTCCCTTGTTACTTCATCGCAGAGTTTGATGGACGTGACGATAGTTCTTCTTTACGATTAGAGTGACACCTTTGCGGTGAAGCCTTCTTAAAAACTTGATCGTTCTTCTTCTAGATTGTGATCATTCAAGTTTCCCTTGTACAACAATGCTGAATATGTTTGGTATTAAGATGTTTATCTTTTTGATCGGCATATTGATGAGTGCAGGTAAACTTTATAAATTTCCTCGAGACCATGTTCCGTAGAATTGATAGAATCATACGCGCATTGTCGTTATGAGAAATATCATTCCATTTTATGCATAAATCCAGAGTGTCGAAATTTAGGTTAAGTGCAAATGTGAATAACTCTATTCAGTTGTAAGAAAATGTCGCAGTCAGCATCATTCAAAAACTAAACAATACGGTTTTTCCTAAAATCTGCTCTGAGATTATCCGTGACACTATGATGACACCTCGATCAATCGAGACTGACCATTAGTTCTCTAACAGTTGCCTGATTTCTAACAATCCGAATAATGCATTCTTAACAACGCTTTTTGCAGTTTTAGGAAAATATATCCTATTCCACGATATTGAATATTTAGGAACCAATTTCGCCCCGGAATCAGTTCATGCCATTCCAGAATTTCATGCGCACTCAACTTTACAGAGAAATTTAGAATTGATTTGGAGGCCGTAACTGGTTCTGAAATGTTCAACATCGCGGAATAGGATGATTGCACAATTTTAAGTTCACTTTTAAAAAGTTTTATAGTAATCTGAATATCTGTAAAAAAAAGTTTGATTGTTCTATATATATCAAACTACATCTAGTTCTCTTAACCTTGAAAAGAAAAACTTTACAATGTGAGATCCAAATTATTTGTCGGGTTTTAAAAACCTTATTAATCTCTTTTCAAGCTATCGAACCTTCTTTTGATTTCCGAAAAATCGTTTTAGTAAAAATGATTAAAATGAAATGCTATGAAAGATCATTCTGAAAACTTGCCATACTTAGGTAAAATATCAGAAGTGGTGTTTGCTGTCCGGGGATGGAACTGCAAAGTAATGCGCGATTTTCATTCTACAATATTTAAGAATATTTCGTCGGTGTATTCAAATGCTTGTTCTAGGGTGGACTAACACTGGTTACATGAATAGTGCACGAGTTGTTCATGTAGCATCCGTGTTAACAAATGGAAATGTGCTAGTCACTGGTGGATACAACGATGGTAAGTATCTAAGAACGGCTGAGTTGTATAACTTATCAACAGGTACTTGGGCAACTACTGGTAGCATGAATGCAACACGATTTGAGCATACAGCATCCATTCTAGCAAGTGGAAAAGTTCTAGTTACTAGTGGCACTGATCTATATATACCAGAGATATATGATCCATCAACCCAAATCTGGACAACTACAAAGAGGATGAATATTGCACGAATAGGGAACACAGCATCTGTTTTAACCGATAGAAAAGTGTTAGTTGCTGGTGGCACTGATTTTCGGGCTGCTGAGTTATATGATCCATCAACAGGAACTTGGACAATCAGTGGATGGTTGAATAATCCACGACGCTATCACACAGCATCCATATTACTAAATGGTAAAGTGTTAATTGCTGGTGGGTCTAATCATAGTGGTTATCTAAATACTGCTGAATTATATGATCCAGCGACAGAAACTTGGACGATTACGGGCAGTTTGACAAAGGCACGATACTATCACACAGCATCCGTACTAAACAACGGAAAAGTGTTAGTTACTGGTGGATATGATGATAATAATTATTTTAATAGTGCTGAATTATATGATCCATCGACTGGTACTTGGGCAAATACTGGCATCATGAATAATGCACGATTTTTTCACACAGCATCCGTATTAAGCAATGGAAAAGTATTAGTCACCGGTGGCAGCGATGGTAGTCGTTTCCTAAGTAGTGCTGAACTGTATGATTCATTTACAGAAACTTGGACACCTATTGATAGTATGGCAGATACACGATTGGGGCATGCAACATCTGTGTTACCAAATGGGACAGTATTAGTTACTGGTGGATCTAAGGGTGGTTTTCATGCTTATCTAAATAGTGCTGAGCTATATATACCGTGACGTTTCAAAAGAGATACTTTTAACACTTTCGAGGTGGTGGATCTCATCAATAGGACTCACCATATCTCAACAAGAAACTAGATAAAAAAAATTTTCTTTTTCTTTTTTTTCGTACAGAAGGTCAGACGTAATGTGCTATCTGGTGTACTAGTTCTCGTTTCGATTATTTACTGCATAACATGACGCTTCTCATTAAGAATAAGTAGCCACGATCGGTTTCGTCCTTAGTTGAGGGATTCATCAGATAGCATTATCCAAACTCATCATCATTTTAAATGACGACGAAACTGCAAAATAATCTCTTTAGAATAAAGGAGATAAAGTGTTAAAATGTGTGACTATAATGCTATCTGATGAGACCCTTGAGCAAATTCGAAATCAGTCATGGCTGCTTATTCATGATGTGGTCATATTTTAACATTATATCTCCTCTGTTGTATAGGGATTGATTTACAGTTTCGTCATCATTCATAATGACGATGACTTTAGATAATGCTATCTGATGAGTCCCTTAATCAAGGACGAAACCGATCATGGTTGCTGCTCTCAAACCCCTCACCCTCATCCTAAATTTAGTAGTAAGCTGGAAAATGTGTCAGCACCTATAGACAGTCTGTAGCCACAAAAGTGATTTCGACCTTTAGGATATGGGTTAGGATCAAGATCTGATTTCTTCTTTATCGACATAAAATCCCACTTTTTAATACCTTCTTCAAATATTCCTGTGATTCAAGCATAGAAAAACATGAAAATGAAAACTACAGAAAATATCATTTCAAACTATAATTGTCCGATGAACTATCACTGTTTCTTCACGTATCCTTTTAACAAGAACATAGAATGAAAGAACAGGCATATGAGCATTGTATTCTTCGGCGAAAAATACCCAAGACCATTGAATAAATTAGAATCAAAGATCGAACGGAAACCTATATATGTGACTTATAGGCCTCATGGAAACCTTCCAAAGATTACCTCCATCACAAGGCATTTCTAGAGAACCCATGATGATTTTTTCAGGGCCTCTATCCCCAGTAAATGCTATCAATTTATAAAGACCAGCTCCCTAAATTGGCTCCTATTTTGGGAGAAAAATCATTGGGAAAATCACTTTGTTGAATGAGTCATAAAATTCCAACAGTTTCAAATTATGGGACAAAAACTTCATGGTGAGCGGGTCTTATAGGGGCATATGTGTAAAAAAAATGTCACTTCAATCAGATTGGCCATTCTGGAGATATGGTCCCATTTGGACCATCGTTGGTCATTTTGCTCGTATATATGGTATTTCGTAAAATGTTTGTAGAATACCGAGGATCCAATATTTTTTGAAACGACTTGTGCCAACCTTCCTAAGATTTTTCGCTCTACAACACATCTTAGAATCACTCAAATCGGACAACCTCGATTGAGTAGATTATGTAGAAATCGATTGTGGGTTATATGGATTGACTCATAAGATAATTTCATTGCAAGAACAAAACAAATATTACTTTAAAAGTTAAATACAAAGCTATAATAATAGTACTCGGTCCCATATATTTTATTCTTATAGTTAGCACATATTTTTGTTGCATTATCTTCAACGTACACAGTACACCTGTGAATTAGGGTCCGGTGAGACCGGGTTTTTTTGTCCCGATCCCGATCTTGTCCCGCTTGAACGAAACCCATCCCGATCTCGGTCCGGGCAAAATATTTTTTCGGGATTTTAACGCCGTGAGCATTTTCTGTGAATACGACTCACCCAGACTTTTAATCCATTAAAGTATTTCCTCGGAATTCCTAGTCCCGATCCCGTTTTTTAACAGGGATACCCGTCTCGATCCCCTCCCATCGGGACAAAAGTCGGGATTTTGATCCCGGTACCGACGGGATCGGGTTCGGGAAAAAATTAGGGATCGGGGTAGCCCCGCCGGCCTCTACTGTGAATATTCGCATACTTTGCCTCTTTCCCTTCTTGAACTACTGTAGTCACAATCATCTTCACAAACACTACGAAACGGGTGTTGTGTATGAGCTCCTCTTATGCAAACTCTATGATTCATATATTAAGACTGATCATCTATATAATTTATCGTATTATTGAAGATGTTCTATCTTATCTTCAACTCTATTTTGTATCGTCTTAAGTCAACCGAGAGTGATATGTCCAGAAAATGTGATTTTTGGTGATTCCATGATAGATTTTATGATGCCGAAAGGGTTCTGAGATATTACCCTAATTGAGTGTTATATACAATATCTGACCAATATCAAAATACAATGTAAAAAATGCATCTTTTATTTTTCTCCTACAATTCACTGATGCTTTTCAATTAGCTCGAATACCAATTAAGTAAACTATAATGATAAATTTCAATAAGTATATTCATCGATTTTATTTAGAGATTTTTGCACATTTTGGTTCGACACTGATTACTCAAATGGTTCAGAACCTATGGCTTTCACGAATCTAATGATGATGTGTGATGAGAATGTACTATCTCCAAACTTGTTTAACGCTATATTTCGATCATTATTTTATACATATCGAAATAGTATGATCGTCCTGAAATTGTGCGCGTATTTCAATTTCGTGAAAATGTAGAAAAAGCTCTTAAGAATATAATCTTTGAGAAGACTTTGTATACTTGGACAGAAACTTTTCGACAATAGATAGATGGCTGTTTGGATATCAATATGAAGAACGCACTAATGATAAAGTGAAACCACACGATTTATTAGAAACAACAATGGTTATTCTCGACTCTTGTTATGCTCTTCCTGACGTCATTTATGAAAATTTAGTTTCCAAACCCGAAGAAACTCTTGGTACAAGTTTTGATGTCTGTGGTGTTTCAAAATCATTGAATCGAGATATTTCTTGCCCACAACCTGAATTTGTTGGTAAAAACCAACTTCTTTCGTAATAAAAATAAAGAACAGGAGAAAAAAATTTCTCAGTTCCTTCTTCCTATTTTTCATCATGTACATGACGTATTCTTACACAAGCAGCAAATATATACAAGTAAATAGTCGAAATAATAAAAAATGTTATTTCTCAACATCTTTCATTTTCATTCCAAGACATATAAAAGCACATTTATTTATCGTTAGATGAAACTAAACTCGATAAAAAATGGCTAATGAAATTCAAAAAATTCGCAAGGCTATCGCTCTTAATCAAGTGGTGATATTTATCGGTAATAATGTGTCGATTTATACAAACAATAGTGAGGAAGAGGTTGTCCATTGGAAAGGATTGTTGAAAGATGGACTTCGACATTGTCAACATTTGAATGATAAGTTCGAGAGTAATACTGCAGAGGTAAATGCGGATCATATAAAGACTTGTTTAAGCCAAAAAAATCTTTATAGATCATGGTTAAGAGAAAAACAGGGAGAAATAATAGTAAGAAAACCAGAATTAATTCAAGCAATTGGTGAATTAGGATGTCCTATTCTCACGACAAATTATGATTTACTTCTCGAAGATATATTAAAGAAAAAATCTTTAACTTGGAATAAATATTATGCGAATTATACTGACGAATCAATTGAAAATCTAAAAGATTTCATTCTCCATCTTCATGGATATTTTTCAGAACCAGATAGTATTATATTCACTCCTAGTGATTACGATCGACTTCATTCAAATAGATTCGCTCGATCTAAACTTAAACAACTACTAAACACAAAAACATTGTTATTTATTGGATACGATCGAGACACCTCTGATCCCAATTTTTCCAATTTATTAAAATGGATCTTTCATAAAAGAAATGATAAATCCCTGTCCATCTATCAACTTGTCAAATTCGATAAAAACGGAACATTTCTTCCAACATGTAATATTCCATTTCATCACAACATTCAAGAGGTTATCTATGGAAATACCTTCGAAGATCTACTCGTCTTTATCAAACATTTCAAATCATTCACTTTCATTCTTCGAGAAAATTCAATTTTTACAAATAAAAAATCCCTCATTCTTAAGAAATATCTTAATTATATCATTGATGAATATGGACATATATCAATATTTGGCTATTCGAATACAAATCTCACATTACCATTAGAGAATGTTTATGTTGAACTTAAATTCGATCCAGCACATCCATCAATTAAAGCAATGAAAACATTGGAAATAACCGAAGAATTCAAACGTAAATTATTATCACCTGGTTTTTTTACTGATCAAGAAAGTAAACAAATAAATCAAGCAATTTATGAAAAAAATCCTTTCAATCTCGAAACAATCTATCGAGATTTAATGATTGATCAATGGTTAGATGTTTTACTCAGTAATCGAACTATTTTCACTCAATATCAAGCTTATTCAATCAAACGTAAAATTATTCGATTGAAAAATGATATTCTTGAAAAAAGTCAATTTAAAGAAGTGAAACAATATCAAATTCAACAAGCTTACAATCAATTTAAACATTTCGTTATCTTAGGTCATCCAGGTTCAGGAAAAACTACTATATCAAAATGGTTAGCTATCAATATGGCTAAACAATGTTTAAATGAAACTAATCGTTTGTATGATTGTACAGAAAAACTACCAATTCTTATTCCAATTTGGAAATATGTCGATCAAATAAAACAATCTCAACAAAAGAAAAGTTTACTTCAATTTATATATGAAAATCCTACTCTGAATTCAACATATTTTACTCCTAGTGAACAAATAGATCTTTCTGCCTTAATACTTTACTCATTAATCCAAGGCAATGTGTTGTTGATTTTCGAAGGATTAGATGAAGTTCCTGCACATATTGATCGATCAGATTTAATGAAAGAAATCAATGCTTTATTAGAACGAGGTATTGATTATGATGTATATACAGACAAGCTCTCTTACTCCATTCATGAACAAAAAGAAATTTATGGAACGAAATTTCCTAATCTGGGTAATCGTGTTATTATCACTAGTCGAATCGAAGGCAATTATTTTGAAGAGATTCATTTTTCCATTCCAAGATTAACCATCGACAATATGTCAAATGATGCACTGAAATTATTTTGTCGATCCTATATGGAATGTATCAATCAAACTTTAAACAAAAAAACGACTTGTCAAACCGATCAATTGTATGAAGAAATTATTCAAAATAAAGATATTCTACAATTAGCCATTAATCCACAAATAGCCAGTGTCATTGCCGCAATTTATAATCAATTGGAAGATAAATTACCAGAAAAACGAATTGATTTGTATGAGATAGCAATTGAGAAAATGATTGAACGATTAGTTCATCTATCCATTGATGATCTTGGATTAACTGCTACCATGTTCTGGTCAATCTTACAAGAAATTGCCGATTTTCTTCATAGTAAAGTCGAAGGTTTATCAGAGAATATGTTAAAAGAAATAATTAACAAGTGTTTAAAAGATTTTCAAATAGATGATTCTACTTCGAAATTAGTCGATATATTTAAATATCAAGCAGGTGTATTGAATGAATTTGGATATGATAGTTATCGATTCATACATCGTACTTTTCAAGAATATCTTGCCGCGAAAAGTATCATTTATTTCAATGGAATTCAACGATCGGATGAGATAATTGTTGAAAATATTAAAAATAAAATTGGTATACCAAATTGGCGAGTTCCACTTAGTATGACATTTGGAATATTAAGTAAACTACCTAAAGAGAATGAATTATTCAATCACATTCTTACACAATTATTAACTAATGAACAGACATCAGTTAATACACAACTAGTTCCATTTATTATCATTGATTCATTAAATGATATGTATTTTTTTTCCAATGACATAGAATCTGAACTAATTGAAAAATTAGCTAATATGTTATTATTAGACTATATCAATATCTCTGGTTTTTCCAAACTTAAAGATCATCAAGAATTAATTCATACTTATTTTTCAAAACTACAACGAAGATCTAATCATACTCTTTCATTATGGTTGATTAGAAAAATCAATTTTGAAGAATATATTGCTCCATGTGCAAACATTATCTATAAACTGAAATGGTACAATTCAAAATTTCATGAAATATTCTTAAAAAATTTACACAATGATTCTGTCATTTGGAATTGGCCTATCGATACTCTCTTACGTTTTTATTCCGACGAAATTACCGATGACTCTGTATTAGCACAATTACCATTTAAAAAAGCACTCATTGAAAATCCACACATAGTTGAACAGATTACACAAAACAAGGATTGGTTACGTCTAATCACATCTCTTTACGGAGGATATCAAAATGCTAATACGCCCTCAAGTATTGCAGAATACCGTGAAATCGCTCAATTTCTCGACCTAAGTGAGATGCAAAGACAACCATTTACTTTTTATTATCAAGAAGTTTGGGATAGAAATGATCCAGCCTATAGCATGGCTGTCTACTTGGATAAGAAGATCTCTAAAGAACAATGGATTGAAAAGCCAATATTTGACATCAATAAAATCTATAAAGAATCATTTCTAACAATTCGAATCTTGGAGTTATTGAATGAACGACAATTGACAGAAAAACTAGAAGAAGAATTACGATTGAAACTTAATGATGATAATTTAAATATCAATGAGAAAACAGAAGCATATATTACTTTGATTGTTTTAGGAGATTTTGATTTGATCAGTACTATCAAACACGAAAGAGAAATAATTTCAAGAAGTGTCGAGAACAGAATCGAACAATTAATTTTTGTTTTAAAAGATCCAATTGCCAGATATTCTTCTCATCTCGCCAATTATTTAATTGCAATTTATAATGAAACAAAAGAAAGCAATTGGAATTTTACTAATTATTGCCGAATATATCTATCTTTAATAGCGATTAGTGGCGGTTTACCAATGGATACGAAGATATTAGCAGAAACTATGGATGATATGGAAAATAAATGTGATCTGTATGCCGAATACTTCGCTTGGAACCTCACCGGTGCTCATAATTTTTTATTAGATACAATAAATAACTTCTTAGAGCAATGTATTCAATCATGTAAAAGTGATGAAATTGTCAAATCATTTTTGAAAATCAGTGAATCTATTCAGTTTTACAAGCCCATTCGAGC